>CAUYQG010213528.1:0-22249 GCA_963574415.1 Tarsius wallacei | reverse complement strand
TCAGCCTCCTAAGTAGCTGTTCCCCCTCAGCCTCCTAAGTAGCTGGAACTACAGGCGCGCGCTACCACGCCTGGTTAATTTTTGATTTATTGTAGAGATGAGGTCTCGCCAAGTTCCCCGGGCAGGTCTCGAACCCACGGGCTCAGGCAATTCACTCACCTTGGCCTCCCAAAGCGCTGGGATTACAGGCTGAGCCACTGAGCCCGGCCTGCATTTTGATGTAAGTCTCTAAAAGAGATAGTCATGGTTCAATTAGGGCATAAGGATGAAACTCTAATCCTATAAGACTGATGTCCTTATAAATAGCCATGTGAGGACACAGAGAGAAGGTGGCTGCCGGCAAGCCAGGAAGAGAGGCCTCATTAGATACCAGGCTGCATGCACCTTGAGGCACCCACTCTTGGTATTCTGTTTATATCAGTTTGAGCAGATATACAAGCCCCAATAATCAGAAATCTTTCTTGAGCCTTTTATTCATAAGCTTAAGCTATCAAGAAATGCCACCCTCTTGTACCTTTTCAGTGTCACCAGAACCAGAGCCCCCTAAAACAGCATACAGTGTCCAGTAGCTGTGACACCTCCTGACCTGTTTGTGTCCAGCAACAGCAGTTAGGGGTCCCATGAATAGTGCTTCCTTATGTGCTAGGCATAGCTTCTGGTTGTATAAACCCCAAATCTAATTCTCTGGTGCTTCCTGAGGTATCAAAGATTCATTAATACACTTACATTATCTATAAACTACTTTTTAATGTATTTACTCCTAACACAAAAGTGAAACAAATAGTTTAAAACAGTGTTTTTCAAAATTGTGACTTATAAAAATAATTTGTCAATTATATTTTTTAAAACTAAAAAGAACGAAAATAACAGAGTAAAAAATCCTAATATTATAATGTCATGCATTGTTTCATGCATGTGAGTATATATGCTTTATATGCATGTGAATGCATGTGAATACAACATTTGTCAATATATTCACATATATGAGGATGTACACACACACATCCAGTACATATATCCCAGATCTCAGGTAAAACCTATTTTTTTACTGAACTTGGGACTGGAGGGACAGGCTAGCTGTTGAATGAATTTTGGTTAAAGAATTTGGATGGCATAACACATTTCTTAAAGAATTTTGTGATGAAATAACATATCATTGGATTATACTAATTAATCACCAAGAGTTTATTACACCTTCTAAAAAAATTCACCTCCTTTTTTAGTATATCTGGCTGTACCTAAATTATAGAGCAAAACACAGTGTTCTCGGCAAATCCTTCCTTATTTAACTTTGAAAGAGAAAAAACTTCCTCCCCCATAGCCAAAGAATTTTGTTCTGCTTCTTGTTACAATCACTTATTCCCCAGGCAGTAGTGCTTAAAAGATGGAATTGTGCTGATTCTAAAAACATGGTTTTATCCCCTGGCATGATCTTGGTTTTTTTCTTTATCTCTGAGATAGAAAGTTTTTAGAATTCTCGCAAAGGATAAGGAACCATTGTATACTACTATGTAAAAATATCAAGAGATTTCTTTAGTGAGAAGGTCATACCCAATTTGTTTGAGTTACTTTATATAATAAACTTCAATAGTTTATTTCCTTTTTTGGATTCTGTGGGTCTTTCTGTTTGTGAAAAAAGAAAAATCTCTTGATAACCATGGATACAAGACAAGATTCCTGTGAAGAATCTTCACATCTAGAAAAAGCGAAGGTGGGGCATGAACAAAGGGTCATAGCATAAAAATAGCAAAAGCAATTACTGAACAACATAAAACAGATATAAACTCCACTCACTTATTTAGTATAAATGGAATAGGCATGACTTAAATATAATTTTTTAATTTATTCATGTGCATTTAGAACGAGAGATAAATGTGAAATAGAAGTTTATATGCAACCAGGGAGATCAGTATTATAGATTTTGACTTCTTGGAGTAATTTTGTCTATGCAAGGGAAGAAAAATTCAGGTTATAAAAATTAAATATTGGGTAGTCCCCTCGGGTCCCCTCCTGCTCTATGAGCTTGTCTGTCCTCTCAGTAAATCCTGCTTTAAAAAAATAAAAATACAATATTTAGAAGATGAAATATGCTGAGAAATGTATTCACAATTATTTATTTCCTTCCCCTTGTTACCACATTTCACTGGAGCCTATTGATGCTGGATTTGGTCAAATGATTTGATTTTCTCTGTTTAACATGAGTAGACATATCATAAGCCACTTTCAAACTAGAGCTTTAAGTTCATTGCATACTTAGGGCTTGTTTCCTCTATTTCTCCCCTCTCCATCTTCTGCCTTCCACTAGGAAATACTTTGCTCAATATAGTACCCACTCCTTCGTCCTGGGTCCTGAAAAAGGAAGACACAAAAACATTAGCTTAGCCCAACCAAGCCCCACAAAACCCAGCTTCAGAAGAACTGTTTTCCTCACTTAACATGAGGAAGCATGTTGTATAATATAATGTTTTACAGGTTGTTTTTTGTTGACTTCAAAGTTTATTAATATAGAACTTAGAGTAGTGAAGATTTTATTGGACATGTGTTTTGTAGTATACAAAAGAAAATTTAAAAAATAACTCCTAACAAACTAAAAAATTTTTAAAAGATCTGTGACATTTGAGAGAAGTTGCTAATTAAGTGTTATGGTGCATATCAAAATGAAATTTCTTATAGATGTAGAGAAACTTGTGGCTCAGAAAAAGAAGTATCTTAGTAAAGAGAAAAGCTAGAACATGAGTTTTGCTCTTCAAAAGGCTTTTTGACCTTCAAAATGGTATGACTTGCCCTAACTGTACCTTAATGTTAACCATTAATGCTCTTAATAAGAGACATTACAGTAAACAATTGTATCCATTTTCCAAAAGGGCAAAATAACTATAAAATTTTAGAGTCTCCTTCCTCGAACTTGTTACGTCGAAGAAATAATGTCAGTCTTAGGATTCTTTTAGTTTACAATCAAATAAGAATACACATGGAACAAGGCATCATATTAGAGCAGTTGCAATGACCGTTCTCTGTTTTTGTTGTTGTACAGAGACTAAAAACTGAACTTTTAGTGGTGAGCATCAGAGGTGATGAATTATCCACTAACTTCATTTGTTTCCCACTCCTCTTCCCTTCAAACCTGCTCTTGCAGTTTTCACATCTCAATTTTTAAGATGTTACTCCATTATTACTCTTTGCTAAAGCCAAAACCTCGCTGCCTTTGACCCTTCTCTTTCTCACCCAGTTTAGTTTTCTGTGAGTCAGATTGATTCTACCTTCAAAATATATACCAAACTTGACAACTTCTTGCCAATTCAATTGCTCCCATCCTTGTACAAGTCACATTCCCCCTTGCCTGGATTATAGCAACTAATTTCCATATTCCTGCTCTTGTCCTTTTTATAGCAGTCTCAACACAGCAATCATAATGTATAGACAGTATAATGAACTCTTCAGTGGCCTCCTGTCTCATTAGGGTAAAGACCAAGAGCCCACAAGACCAGCTAGTGGCATCTGGTACTTCTAGGCTCTCACCACGTTAACCCTCTCGACTTCCTTAACCCACTTAGTCAACTCTGTTGACTCTGCTTCTGCATGGTTCTTGGACATCCAGGCGTGATCCTACCTCAGGACCTGTTGAACAGGCCGATTTTTTTGTTTGAAAAGATCTTTCCCTATGTCACCAATTCTCTCTTTTCTTTAGGTCTCTCCTTGAACTCACCCTCTCAGGGAAACTTCCTAGGGAAATTCTGTCTAAAGTTTCAAGTCCATCTACCCATATATGTATACATTATATTGTCCTTCCTATTTATTTTTCTTCCTTAGCAATTATTGCCATGCAACACACCAAATATTTAAGGTTTTTATGATTCTAAGCCCAATAAGGGCAGAAGTTCTTTTCTTTTGTTTATTCTTAGTGCCTAGAACATTGCCTGGCAGTGAGCAGACATCCAGTGTTGACTAAGGACTGAATTTATGGAAGACATGCAAAGAAGTGCTAATAGTCAGTGCTGATATTCTTATCCCATCACCTCAGTACAAGTGAATAAGCACCAAGAGGTGAGGGAGATGGTTGCGGACTGCAGAATGTCCTGCACAAGCTGACTGCAACAGAAAGACTCTTTACAGAAAGAGGATTGTAAACAGCTGGACTTGGGAAAAATATTTTTCTTATAGATTATCTGTTGAAAGTTCAGAAGATGAGGGTTGTAAGAAAGCCACAAAAGTACATGTGAGTAAAGGAACAGCACTAATCAACTGCCAAGCCAAAGCCAGATCCCGTATATATTCGCCGCAAGATCATGTAAAATTTCTTCTAATCAACTGCCAAGCCAAAGCCAGATCCCGTATATATTCGCCGCAAGATCATGTAAAATTTCTTCTAATCCTCCTTCCTTGGACCGATCTACAGAGGAGTGGAAACCTGGTGTGTTTGTGTGTGTGTGTGTGTGTTTGTGTGGGGAGGTGGGGGGAGGTGCGTGCTGAGGGTTGGGATAGGGATAGTATATCTAAGATGGAGATCAGAAACTGATCAAGTTTCTACTCTATGCCCTCATTCCTAGGCTAAGACAACACACAGCTAGAGGATAGAAAATTATCTAAAATCTCTGACTCAAGGCAGGGTCTCTGTTCTATTTTTGCTAGTTGATGATAGCATGAGTATAAATTATCAGACAAAATGGAGGTACATACAATGTGCATTATAGTTTTGGGAAAAAATTGATTAGCATTAACTAGAATATAAGAAAGGTTTAAGAGGTGGGGGGGATAAGACTGTCACTGATCATCTGAATAGGAAGATTTTGACAGGAAAAGAGGGGATTGAGAAGACTCCGTTGATGACCCTGTAAAGTACAGGCTCAAAAGAAAGAAATGCGTGTTTGTGGTGGACTGAGAATTTTGATGAAACTGCTCTGAATTTCTAGTGACTATGTTCAACTGCTTCATAAATTAGAAATCCAAGCGTTTTTGGTTGTCACACTTGTCATTTTTCTAAAAAAAATTTAATCAATGATAAATTCACAACTCCAACAATTTTAGTGCTTCTGATAAAAGTAGTTTATGTTGATTTATGAGGTGATCTGTGTGCTGGGGATGTCTAATTGTTATAGGCATCTTATGTTAATCAGGCTTTTGATGTGTAAATAGCATGATTTAATCTCAACTTCGTCACCAAGAAACACTAAATTTTTTTAATGGCCTTGTTTATATTAAAGCTCTTTTCTTATAAACTAGACTTTGAATTGGAATTATAAAAGGAATATCCGAACATCATTAACCTAGAGTTAGGTACCAAAGTTAATGACCATTTATGATCACTCACAAGATAATTGAGTGGTCGAGAATATTTAAGTATATAAGTTAAGCTTTATACCCTTATGTGGCAATATGTACCAGAGTGTAACTAATTTCTGTAAATTTCCTCAGAAAACATGTACCAGGTATATATAAGAAGTAAGACAAATCTCTGTTACAAGACATGAAAATAATAAGTATACTAATTAAAAATAAGTTAGATCATTCACTTTTATTTTTCCATTAAAAAATCCTACAATTTTGCCCTTTAAAAATGCTTACTAGACAACTCACTTTGCAGAACAATAAAAACAAAAGCTAGTGTCCTAACTTTATGAAGATTGCCATAAATAAATTATTAATGTACCTTGAAATAAGTGTTGTTTACAGTAAAATACCCTTGTGTATTTTTACTTATCACTATGGGCAGTTAAGTCCATATTGCACATAAATAATCTTGATAAAATTTTAAAAGAAGATCACCTTTATGCTAGAGATCAACAGAAAGCTGGCTGCTTTAATCATGCCACGTAATAACCACTTTATCTTTGTAAGAGAAGAAATCTTGAAAGTCTAAGTTATTGTGGTTTCAGGAAATGACTCTCACATCTGCATAAATAAAAATTGAATGTGCAACTAGAATCCCCAAATCATAATAGTAATTATGCTTTGTGCATATTTAAAATTAAGCACTAGGTATATGTTGTATTCTTGGTTCTACTGGCATATTTGCATATCAAATTTGTCTTAGAACTGGCTCACAAAGACACCACAGAATGTAATATAGTATTTGCTGTACAACAACAAGCCATATTACCATGGAACAACTTGACAGAGTATTACCGACATTTGTTTATTTGCCTCTTTGGTAATAATGTTGATGATCTTATTCTTCAGCAGCTAAACTGTTTTAATTACCAGTAGGAACAATGGCATGTTATGGAAGTAAATGTTCAAACCCACTCTGCAGTTATATCTCGGAGAAATGCACATAAATTCTCAGGATTACATTGAGAACAGTGAATTATTTTTCTATACCAACTCCTGTGAATTCTCTTGACCAGCAGGAGGATAATGCAGTTCAGCTATGAAAATCAGCTCTCAATCAGAAAACATGTTCCTTTGGTCACTGCTAAGTCTGACAAGTATTTTTCCTTCTTGCCCTTTCTTCCTTCTTTCCTTCCTTCCTTCCTTTCCTTCCTCCCTCCCTTCCTTCCTGTCTTCGTCGTTTCCTTTCTTCGCAAGAGAGTTACTTCCACTATTAAATTATGGAGACTACACAGTTACAATCATTTAAAACCTCTGTAAACTATCATTGAAATCGATTAATTTATGCTTGTAGAATGAGATTCTATAACTTTGAGAATTTGCGTTATTTTGGCCTCATTTGTAACAATGTAAATGCTATCTTAAAATTTTGAATGCCATTTATTTATTATAAAGATAGTGTCAGTTATGGAGACAACAAAGGTAACTATACAGTTACAATGATTTAAAACTTCCATAACTATCATTAAAATTGAATGATTTAAGCTTGTAAGATGAGATTCTATGGCCTTTGAGAATTTGCATTATTTTGGCCTCATTTGTAACAATCTAAATATTATCTTAAAATTTGAATGCCATTTATTTATTATAAAGATATTACAAATTCTACTTGCTTGGAAAATGTAAAGAAATTGTGCTGAACCAGTTAAGATAGTTAAAAGTAAGTTTAACAAATGCTTAGAAACTGCTGATGCTGATATTAATTATGTTCTTGAGTTTTGTTGCATGAGTTAAATACCTTTGGGACTGAAGTGTGCCAACTCTTGCAAAATTACTTAGTTTTAAAATATGGTTTTGAAATTTTTGGAATAGCCTTCACGACATTATCCTTCATTTATTGGAGAAGATAAAAAGGTGCCCAAATTTTGAAATACGAAAAAAGTTCATTAGATAGCTATCATCGTTTTTGAAACAACTAAGACCAAATAGAATAATTTTTCTTTTGTTTTAACTTAAAAATCTTGTTTAGCACTTTAAAATATGCTTTTGTAGTAGACCTAGTAAAGTGTCCAGAATTCTGAATTTTTAACTTCAAATAATTAGCACTCAAGTGACAAAAGTTTAAAAACACTAGTGGGGATTGCACTTCAGATCATTCTATAGCCCCCTTGAGTCAATAGAAAATGAAAAAGAAAATGAAAAATTTTACATTTTAAAAAATTAAGTAACATGAACAAAACACTTTTAATAATACTGGGTGAGCCCATAAACAGTAATTTATTTTCCTACATTTTTTCATCAGCATACATTTGGCTGCAAGTAACAGAAAACCAGTCTAGCTTTTAAAAAAAGAAAAAAGAAAAAATATATATATATATATATATCTCAAGAGGGCTGAAGACAAGCTTCAGGACTGTGGATTCAGCAGCTAAACCACTTTATTAATGACCGATGTACCTTTAAAAACCTATGCTTCTAGTCCTATCATGTTGGCTTTTGCACAGACTACCACCTCACACAAGGTCGCAGGAAACCTGCATCAGTTCCAGCCAACACACCCACACATAAAAAAGATCAACAAACATAAAAGGAAGTTTGTTTGTTTGTTTGTTTGTTTTGCTTTGTTGCTTGTTTGTTTTTAAGCTTATAGGACTCTTTGCTAGAGTTCCTGAAGAAGCATGTCTTTTTTACCTAGTTGGGTAGAGTTGTGCTGTAAGTCGATGACTAAATCTGCCACTGTAAATGAGAATGGTATGAAACAGAATACTTGATTCAAATTGATAGATATTAAATTTTTAGCAATAGATAGATGACTATTTACCAAGATAGTGGAGAATAAATGCAAAAATTTGTTTCTGTCTCAGAAAAGAAGAGGTAAATATCTATTGGTCAGGGAACCAAAAGATTGTTAGTAGCCATAAAACATTTCTTCAAATATTTTATGAAAATCATATTATTTTTTCACATGGATCATATGAGGCATTGATAAACCAGCTCCCTGTTATGTTTTGATTTGATTTTTGAATGAATAAGGCAAATACATTTGCAGTAAGAGTTGGATTTCCTAAGTTCCTCCATTCAAACTGAATATTTTATCATATAATCACTTGTAAAATAAAATTTGGGGGCTTTTTGTCCCAATGGTATAAATTAGGTGAGTCAAGAATGCACCTTTAGCCGGGCTCGGTGGCTCAGCCTGTAATCCCGCGCTTTGAGGGGCTGAGGTGAGTGGATTGCCTGAGTCTGGGCAACTTGGCGAGACCTCATCTCTACAATAAATAAAAAAAATTAGCCGGGTGTGGTAGTTCCAGCTACTTGGAAGGCTGAGGCGGAAGGATCGCCGGAGCCCAGCGGGTCAAGGCTGCGGTGGCCGGGAGAGGCCACTGCACTCCAGTTTGGGCGACAGAGTGAGACTCCAACTCAAAAAACAGAACAAAACAAAAAAAAAAGAATGCACTTTTGGTGAGTGGAATGGAGAGTAGCATCATGATTACTGTGCAGGGAGAAGGGGCTAACTGTTGAAGGCAAGAATGATGAATTACACAAGAGAAGCAATCAGGCTTTTTATTTTTAACATAATCTTCTTCAGTCCCACTAGATTCCCTATTTGTTCCTATTCTCTATATACCGTCAATCGCAAAGGACATAAATCACTGGTTGATCATGTTGCCTTTTATCATTTCCTAATAGATCAGCATGTATTTCACTCTGCAGTAGTCCAGCATGATAAGAATATGAAATCAAGAAACTTTAGGATGTTATGCTTTCTCAACTGGTACCTATGATTGATGCTGTGGTTGCTAACATGGAATTCATGTTTGCTCCTATCAGCATAAGACAATGGGGACAGAAACATGGAGTAATATTAAAGTGATAGATACATCTGTCATCAAATAACCACACCTCTCTTTAAAATCTACACCTAGTTTTACACACATTGCTAAAGCACATCAATAATGCAGCGCAGCATGATACACTAGTATTTCTTTCCCTTCAAATGTACACATTGTTCATGATGATATTTAGTCTGCGTATTCAGAGTGACTAAGATTATGTCCAGAGCACATTTAATTAATTTCATTAGTTAGGAATTGTATTTGGTCAAGAGGAGAAACAGTCCCCCCTACCCCCGTTTTTAAAGGTGTTTTATTATAGAAACTTTAAAGGAGGAAATCTAGTACTGATGCTGTGGCATCAAAATATTTTCAAAGCAAAACAGCTCCATTTGCCACCATTTGCTTCTATCCATTTGTTGTATCTTCATTTTCACAATGGCTGTCAGTGATCCAGTCATTAAGTTGATATTTCATAAAAAGAAAGCAAAACCCAAATAAGGTTTGTGTCAACTTCATATTCTCTTTGTAGGGCATCTAATAACTTCTCCCTTTATCTTATTAGTAAAGTTATGTTACATGAAAATAGCAGCCAAAAAGGAAGTTGGAGAAACTTTTCTGGGGTGGGGGAAGACTTATTAATGCCACAGGTAAAGCAAATTCTATACTTAGGAGAAAACAAAGAATAGATATGGGAGGAGGAAGAAACTTAGTGTTTTGTTACATTTATTAGAGTGAGAGATGCCTAATTCTAACAAATTGTTTAAGTGTGCAAAAAAATGACATAAATCGATGTAATGAAGTTCAAAATCAAGAAGATTTTTGATTGGGATGCGGATGACATCATAGCCAGAAATGAGTAAATGAGGGTAAAATGTATCTTTTTTACTCTTTCTTTGGGTTCACTAGAATCTCATCAACTTCTACAGTTTCAGATTTTATTTTGGGGGGGTATTGATAATTTTAAATACACAAATGATATTTGTATTTTATCATCTCCTCATTTATTATATTACAAACACAGATGCCTAAGTACCTCAGTGTTGATGAATTTATAACACTATATTTCAAATTGAGTTTGCTTTTTCTTCTGATTTTTTTAATTTCAATTAATGGCCTGACCATTCTCTCCAAAGCAAGATTAAAAATATCTGGTTGACTTTTGTTATTTCTTCTTCATGTATCTTACCCTGTTAGTACTCAGTACTGTAATTCACATCTCCAAAATTTATTTTCAATAATCTTTTCGTCTACTCTTACTGGCACTATCCCCATTCATATTCTGGATTGCTCAAAAGCACACTGTTTTCTCAGTTTTTCTCTCTCCTTTGTAGCATCCTTCCTACAAACAATGCACAGATCTTGCAAAAACCCTGATATAATCACATTCATCTCCTGATGAAAATTATTAAAGAATTACAATACCTAATAAAGTAAAAACACCTTACAAGAGACTTCTAACCTCTTAATAATGTTTATCACTCCAATTTACTTTACTAATCTTAATTTTTAACTTCCTATTGTGGTAATATAATTCAACCAATAGACATTTATTTATTAAAATTAAAAAAAAAACTTTCTCTTACATCTGGATTTGGGCTTACATGCTAACTGTCTGAGGGAAACACTTCCTAGGTATCCTAAGCATTTCATTCTTTAATTTCAAATTCAAATGAAGCTTTCTTTGTAATTTTTTTTTCTCATTTATCCAGCTGGCTGTAATTTTTCCTTTTTATTTTTGTGCATCTTTACTGCAGGACAAGTTCCCAGATGGCCTTGGCTAACCTAGCTATTCCACTCCTTTCTTGCTTGTACTTGTCAATAATAACTGTAGAATGTGCTAAGAATGCAAAAGCCTGAGATAAGGACGACCAGTCTGGAGCAGCCTGAGCTCGGTTCTCATCCCTCTTAGAACAAGATGTACTGCAACATTTTAGCCCAGTGAATTCAGTGACCCCTGGGTAAAAACCCAGAGCAGAAATGGGTTTGGGGGTCTCTTAGCTGAGATGCAACATTTTGC
This sequence comes from Tarsius wallacei, assembly GCA_963574415.1. Lineage (NCBI taxonomy): Eukaryota > Metazoa > Chordata > Mammalia > Primates > Tarsiidae > Tarsius > Tarsius wallacei. Next base: position 11,128 of record CAUYQG010213528.1, on the reverse strand, counting down.
ATAGGCAGACAAGAGTCCTTCTACTCTGGGCATCTCTCCCGAGCCTTGGGGCACTAACTTGCCATGAATCCTAGGCTTTGGTTTTCCCTTGCTGCCTATGGGCTGGTGATAAAGTTGCTTCACTTGGTGTGTGAATGTTCCGTCTCACCAGCCTTGAGCAAGTAGTGAAAACTGCAGATCGATAACCCATGCACAGTGAACCTGTTTTACACTTGGTTGTACTTAATTTTTTTCTTATTTTAAAGCATTTAATTTAGTATATCTCTTTTTATGTGATTTGATATGGTTGTATATTCCCTCCTGGATTGTATAGTTCAGCAAATACTATAAATGTGTCTCCTGTTAATCTCAGTATAGAAATGTGACTTACTTATATATCCAGAAAAAATTATGGACATTTATATATTGAGAATGAAGTCTGTGCCATCATATGTAAGATCCAGTTTCAATATCAGAAACCAATATTTATTTTCAGACCACAAAAAATCTTACCTGTGTGGAATTTACATCAATGCTATTTAAACTGTAATGTCCATGTGAACCACTTAGGAATCTTAATAAAAATTCAAATTTTAATTCAGTATTTTTTGATACAGTATGTATCAAGATACTGCATGTCCTGATGTTCTGCATGTCTTACAAGTGTTCCCGTGATGTGGATGCCACTAACCTCTAACTAAACTTGGGAATGCAGAGAAATAAATAAGGAAACAGTTCAAGAGGACATTTAAGATATTTTTTCTGTGTATAAGTTTATAAATAGAATGGGAATAACAATAATACCTACTTTATGCTGTCAATTTTAAATTAACTCTAGCTAAGAAAGTATTTTAGAAACATAATTGTGTAATTCCTTTAATCAACATATCTATGTGAAAATAAGTATGAATTTTTATTTAGAAGACTGAGGTTACATACAATGAAATATAATCATGAAAGTTGTTGATAAATCATATGCATCATAAATAATTATAACCTTTTAAAAGCAATATTTTACTGTTATTATTAAGACCTCCTGAGGAACTTTCCACTTTAAACTTTTGATGTAACTTTTGGCATCTGAAGTATCTACAAAGATATGAACCAATCAGTTTAGAGCCATGGACCCTTGACACTATTATTCCTAAAATGATCTAAATTACTCTGTAAATTTCTATTTTGTTTGGGCATTGAAACAACTTTGATAACTCACATTTTGTTTCTAAAACTATTCTAAATTACTCTAAATTTCTGTTATTTAGGCTTTGGAACAACTCTGAAAACTCACACTTAATGCAGAGCAAGATCTGTAGAGCTAAAATGAGAGTTTATATACATGGAAGCATTGTCAGTGTGTCAAACCAGCCAAGCCATTTAGCAATTAGCAGCCATAGTCACAAAATGCCAACTAAATCCAAAAGCATGTTTCTCTCATCAAACAGTCCAATTGTTTGTATTGATGCAAGGCTTAGTCATAGACCAGGTGCTCTGAGCTTTAAATATGAATTCATTTTCTGAAATTAAGTCTGAAAACCTAATGAAAAAAGCTGACTGTAATTGCAAAGGATACATTACATCATGACAATAGTCAGTTATAAATGATTCAAACAGCAATTGAATATGCCTCTAACTTATTTGACATGGGTAGTGAGAAGAAATTCCTTTAGCTCAATTTACTTTTAGTATTTTACAGCTGCATTGCTCAGGAATATAGAGCCCATTTCCACAACTAAAAGGCCAATAGATTTTCTTTATGTAACACTCCAGTGCACTGCCTAACCTCAGCAGGGATAAGCATTTATCCTATTAAAAAGAAAAAATTGTTTCAAAAAAACTCTATGACATTGCAATGAAAATTGTAGTAATTGTTGGTAAGGATGATTTCTGTTTTTCTTTTTCACTAGATTAAATGTTTCTCTGTAGCACAGCATGGTGGCTTTTGTAACCTTTTCAAAGTTAAAATGAGCCACTTACTGTTTACAAGAGTATTTCTTTTGTAAGATAAATGAATTCAATTGATTGAATTGTGGTAAGCAATAAATTCATCCATAAATGTAAGTTTGTTTTATTTTGAATCTCACATAAGTGTTATGATTTGAAAAACTACTCTTTTAAAATATTTTCTTTATGTTTACTTTAAATTAATGAAGACACATACATTAGGTTTGTTATAAAATTATGTATTTGTTAACAATTTGATGAATAAAAACATATCACATCTAGCAGTAAGCTTAAGCTAGTATGTATTGTTGGGGAAAAGTCCAAGTGGTAAGAGTTTTATAAAATTGTTATATAGTGTTCTGTTTCATACTTTGGTATTCTTAAGAATAATTGATTAGCTAATTTTTTTTAAGTTTTCAAACAAAGTTTATTAGAGAAGGAAGATAAAATGAAGCTTCATGGCAGAAAGACCTGCCATGGGCAAGTTTTTTAAAGAAAATCTGCCCACTTAGCTAAATTTTTAATACACACATAGACAAACATATACACATATCTGCTCAGTCATTCTATTCTGAATGTACTGGACATTTCAAACCAAATTACAAAGTACCTCCTCATATATATTCTGAAATGTATTAGGGGGAAAAAAACTGATTAAGTAAATAGGTTATTTTTGTTTCTGCAATTAAAAATAATGTATACACTTAAAAGTGATCATATTGGTTAAGATTTAGTATTCTATAACTTTGAGCCTGTGATTAGCTGATATGGTCTTAAATTAATTAACATTAATTCTTAAAGTTCTCCATTTAATTTCAAGTTATATTAGTGCATAGGCTAAAAGAATGGTTTAGCAGCTACGATAAATGAGTTATGTTACTTAATTTCTTTCTTCACTATTCTGTAAGTTTTTTTCTGAAAAAAATTATACGGTTTTTAAAAATTACTATAATACAAGCTTCTAAAGTCAAAGATTACATTTTTTTTCAAAACAATAACGGTTGGGGACTTAAATCTATCACGGGCATGCCATTAGTCTCATGGATCTATAATCTGAAGGCAGTAGTGGCTGCCAATTCAGTGAAGCAATAAAGTTAAAGAACAGGCTTCAAATAAGACTGAAGAACTTTTATTCCTTATAGTTTTATTTCTTAGCATTTTTATTAGAAAGTGTTTTAAAGTCTCAATGACAGCCATGAAAAAAATTGTATTACAAACATATTTGGGAAAAAATGAAAGATTAGAAATCACAAAATATTTATATCAAAAAGTAGTATTAATTATTTTACTTGCTATTATACTGGTTACTATAAAAGTCAGTTTAATAGGCCAGGCATGGTGGCTCTCACTTAAAATCTCAATATTTTGGGGGGCCAAGGTGGTAGGAAAACTTGAGAATAGGATTTCTAGATCAGCCTGAGCAACAAAGTGAGACCCTGTTTCTACAAAAAGTAGGAAAATTAGCCAAGCATGGTGGTGCGCACCTACAGTTCCAGCTACTTGAAAGCCTGAGAAGAAGTATCACTTGAGCACGGAGCATTGAGACTGTAGGTAGCCGTGATTGTGCTGTTGCACTTCAGAATGAGTGACAAGGTGAGACCCTAACTCAAAAATAAATACATAAATAATCTGATCAACTTATTAAAAATGTGAGTTGAAAGTAAAGTTTGTACTTATTGTGTTTCCTATTGCACACTATAGTGTTACTACTGTAAATCTTAACATCCAAACTTTCTTTATTAACTTGTTTAATGGAATTGTTCTTTAAGAAGATTGTTCTAAAAGACATATTTTCTTGTTTATATTTTAGACATAGTGTTAGGTCGCATTTCCAGCAGGGCCTCCAGAATGTTAGGTCAGGCCTGCTGAGGGTGTAGGTGTCTGGTGTGCAATCTGGTGCCCAAGAAAGATGCAAAGAATTGCACAGAAGTTAGATTAGAAAATATGATTTATTTAGAAAGTCAATTAGAAGAGAAAGAGAAAGAGGAGATTCACCTTCCCCAGGAAACATGGCCTGACCTTAGCTCAAAAGCACATGGCAGCACCATAGCTTAGCAAGACAATGGGGGCTGATTATTCCTGGTTGAGTTATTTTAATCCTTCCCTTTGATGGGGGAAGGTCATACAGGTGATTGAGTGGTGGTCTGTTCCAAGTCATCTGGAAGGGGCAAGTAAGTGCAGGTACTGACTTCAGATGATGGACAGCAGGCTGATGGGTGGGTTAGTCACATGATTGCTGCCATGGTGGTAGGCTAGATGGAAGGAAACAAGGGGGGGGTGATTTTCCTGCAAGAGACCTGTCAGATGTTTCCAATGCACAAGCTCCTTAGCAAAAAGGTGGTCTTATTATCATTTATGTGGCTTCAGACAGCTAAGGCCTGATCTTTGACCTTCTCCCTTTGACAAGGACCCTGAAAGTTTCTTAGAGATTACTATGCTAAACCACAAATAAAAGGTTAGGCTGTCCTTGTTTTGCATCTGCCGGAGATTTGCCAAAGGGGTTGGGTAGGCTGCCACCTTAGACTGCAGTAAAATGTCTGAAGGTTTACTAAAACCTGCCTATTGGAAATTTATCTATCTATGTCTAACCTGTGCTGGATTCAAAGTGTGTCTAAACAATAATGGCTATACTAAGGCAAAACATGAACTAAGCTTATTGCAAGTTTCTCAAAATTCTTCCTTTTACATAGCTTTGCAGAAAAATTTAAGAAACTGTTAATAACGTTCACACACATATAATGAATGTGACTTAAAGGCATTTTTTTTTTATTTTAAATAACACTGGCTTTTGAGAGGTGCATTAATATTTTGAATGTGTGACAATTTTGTAACTTCTTTGAGTCTCAATTATATCATTTTACAAATTAACATATATTAACAATTAAAATGAATTTTTATTAAGAACTACTTCATGTGAGTCATTTCATACAGTTTTTAACATTTAGTATACCAATCTACAATTTAGGAATTCATTAATTTACTAAAAAAAAATGTATTGAGCACTTATTATTTGTCAGGCACTTCTCCAGGTAAGGAGTAACACATAATATGAACATAACAAACAATGCCTTTTCTTCATAGTTGGATTCCACACATTATATATGTAGATATGTGTGCTATAGGAAGTAATATTATAAAACAGAAAAACATTTTAGTGGTTTATTTTGAGTATCTCAGAAGTTCAATAAATATTTAACAATGCAATAAATTCATCCAAAATCCATGTCATGATATCCATATATGTCCTTGAGATAAATGGAGATGGCATCTTTCAGCCATCACAAAATGGAACATTCTCTATTACTTAATTAACAGTATTTGTAAAATGAAAACACATCAGTTTCTGAGAAGAAAAAAATACCAAGAACTTGGTAAAAATTTCCAAAGTGCATATTAAGGCTATAAGCAATGTCATTTAATTATTCCTGTAATAATTACAAAAGAGAATTTTATACATAAGTTCTTATAGTGGGCCTCAAAATAATATGTATGTGAGTATAAATAATTCTAAAAGGGCTATAAATAGATTAATGAAAATATGTAGCTTTGTGGCTAAAAACTGAAGATCTATGGACTGTAGCTCTCTTCATTGTTTAGCCTATTTACACTTTTGAATTACCAAAACTTGAATTTCTAGGAAGTTGATATTGATATAAAGATTTAAATTTTTTTTCAGAAAAAAAAAGATATGACAACATTTTTGTCTCTATTCCCACCTGTCAGCCAGGTACTCTTTCTAAACAACTACTAACTTTTTAAAGGAGGCATAGCTCTCTAGTTACAATGTCTTACATTCTGCCTGCTCCCTGCACATATGTTTTATATCTGAGCCTTTTAAGAATTAAAATTCCCTCACTTTATCTAAGAAAAAACTTTAGCATCGTAAGACATATGTTTGGTTTTACATTTTTCAAAATTGCCTTTTACAGTTTTTTGAGCTTTTGAATAGCATGAAGAAATATAAATTTGGAACTTATTTTTTCAGTCAAATAACTTATACATATGATGCAAATAACTCAAATACATTTTTGGTCAGATGATCTCTACTCTTGGTTTGTATCATTCTGAAATCAGAAGACATGTACTCAATATCTTGTAGGAAAGTACAACTAACACTCAAGATAGGAAGGTCCATGTCTTCATGCAGTTTACATTTTGGTAGTGAGAACAAAAATAAGTAAGTTTTTTTTTTTTTTTTTGAGTCAGAGTCTCAGTCTGTCTCCCAGGCTGGAGTGCAGTGGCATGCTTATATGGGCACCGCAGTCTCGACCTGCTGGGCTCAAAAGATTCTTCCGCCTCAGTCTTCCAAGTAGCTGGAACTACAGGCACATGCCACCACACCCTGCTAATTTTTAAAAATTATTATTTATTGTAGAGATGAGTTCTCGCCAAGTTGCCCAGGCTGGTCTTGAACTCATGGGATCAGGCAATCCTCTAACCTCGGCCTCCCAAAGTAAGGGAAAATGGCCAAAAATAAGTAAGTTTAAAAAAGGAAAAAATAATTTAATTAATTTAAGATAGATTCTATTTTTAAAAATTAAAGTTAGAAGCAGAAAATGATGGGACCTGGAAAATACACATTGTAGAAAGGATGGATGTGAAAAGTCCTAGAGGGGGCTATCATTAGAAGATGACACAGTATGTAAGCTTGTGGCAATGCTGGAGGAAGAACATCCCAGAAGAATATCTCAGGGAAAGTTGATGTTACCCAGGTAAAGATCTAATCATACTACAAACACTTTGTTATTGTCTGGAGTGTCTTGTTCACAATGTGGTAGAACACCTAATCAAAAATCAGTGATGGAGATGATATGACTCAATTCTGCCTATTCTTCATGCAGAGTATGTAGAATTGCTAAATTATTCAAGAACACTGACATACTATTTGGAAGATGGTGTCAACCAGTGTGATGACACTGATTGCATCACATTCTGTAATAACCAAAAATTAATATCAACCAAGCAGGATGGCACATGTAAAACAGAAACCACTATTAGTTGTAACCTCAAGTTATTTCACAGTAAATATAAAATCTAGATATCAGGATGACATTGCATGATATCAGTGCTATGTTTACTTGTTTTAAAGGATATTTGTTGATTCGCTAGTATGTGCAATGTCCTCAAATCATGGGCAAGATGGAGAAAGAAGTGACAGGAATAATGTCCAAGATTCTGTGTTTGGTTGCTTGGTAGTTCCAGTCATAGTAAATTCAGTAGAAAGAATACCTTTGGGGAAGGGGATTAGCAAGGGGAAAGATGTATAAATAAAACAAACCTTAACTAGGCTTTGCTGGCAACTCCTTTCTTGTTATTGACCCAGTGAAGGACAGAATGACAGCATTCTATAAAGATAAGGGCTTACATAAACTGCAGATATTTTAATTAGTGTTTAATCAGTGAGTTATGGGAGGAGAATATACTTGCACAATGTTTTTAGTAGCTATTTGACTTAATAAATCAATCAAGCAAGTGGGATTGATTTTTGGAAAGGGATGTTGGTTGCAAAAGATGCAGAGTTATAGCTGGACAACCTCAGCAGCCTTGGATGTTAAAACACCTTCAAGTATTTCTTTTAATCAAAGTAGATATTATATGAACTAAAAGATTGTAAAATTTTTTTCTTATATTATCATTCAGGTTCATTTTAAAGCTCAAAATAAACAACATATTACATCATCATAATTTGTTTGATGTATTCAACATTCACGGCCTGAAACACAAATGTCATATTAATAGACTATTGTTAAATATTATTGATAATTTATTTGTTAAATTATAGAAAATGCAGTGGTATAAAGCATGTATTTAGTTTCTTTAATTTAAAATCAGTCCTCAGAAAATTGGTAATAATTTGTAGAACATAATATTTATAACAGTTTTGGCCATGTAATAAGAAATAAACCACAGAATCTGTTCAAAACTCCTCAATAGGGGCTGGACTCAGAGGCTCATGCCTGGAATGACAGAACTCTGGGAGACTGAGATGGGAGGACTTCTTGAGCCTAGGATTTTGAGGTCAGCTTAGACAGCATAGTGAGACATCATCTCTACAAAAGATTTTTAAAAATTAGCCGGGTGTGGTAGTATGACTGTGGTCCCAGATACTGGGGAGGCTGGGGCAGAAGGATCACTAGAGTCCAGGAGGTTGAGACTGTGGTAGGTTGTGATCACGCCACCTCACTCTAGCCTGGGTGACAGAGTGAGACTCTGACAAACAAAAACAAAAACAAAAACAAAATCTGCCTAATAGGGAGCCCAACTGCAGAATTACTTAAATATATTAAAATAAAATGCTAGATAACATATCTGTTTAAAATTTATGTTTCTCAAAAACTTACAATGTCAAACAAACAAAAAGGGACAGAGAAAGAGAAAGAGGGGTTAAAAAAAAAAAAAAGAACCCAAACACAGTGTTTGCTAAACAATAGCCTTATATAATTTTGGAAGACGTGTATTTTTCTTTACAAATTTATACTTTGCCATTTATGATTGGCAAAATGAAAAAGTAGGTGCAATACCTGATGTAATGCTAAGAGATTTTGGTCTTAGTTGAGCAAAACTTCTTAGTACTTACTAATACCTCAATAATCTTGAATTTTCAACTACTGACAAATTCAACAAACTAAGAAATAAATTTTATAAAATCATTAGCATAATGTTTAGATTACAAATAGTTTCTAATTGTATTTTATTTTTATGTGCCATTATTATAAAGATGGTGTTTATTTTATTTTATTTCTATACATTACTTCAAATTAAATCTGCTGTATAACTGATAAACAATCTAGTATATTATAATGCTCCTTTATATACTTTCTGAGAAACTACGTGGCAAAAAACCAAAAGTTGAGTGTTTATAATCAATAATCAGTAAGTGCCTGACTTAGCTATTCCTTTCTTCCTTTCAATTTCATGTGTAGAGATCTTGAAAGTATTAGTATTATATTCTATAGTAATAAATGGCAAGCCCTACCTTAGTCTTAAATATATTCAAATTGTCCTATTATAGCTTATTACATAAGACTTTTGTAAGTGTGTTTTATAGGGCTCGACATTTTTGAAGCAAAAGTGCAAACAAAAAATTTTTTAAGACTTTGATCTTTGTAACAGAATAAAAAGTCTGCTAATTTTGCATGATTGTTAAATTATGTTAATTTTGCCTTATTGGGCTTTTCTGACTTTATTGTTTGCTTGTCTAAATAGCAGAATGAAATATTGGGATAAAGTATCTGCTAAAACACAGATTAGAATATAAAAGCAATTACATAATTAAAACATGATTGCTATTTGGGAGCGGGCTCCTTTTTAATAAGTGAAGTCTATTCCTTTTGTCTTCTAAAAGTTTTTACCATGTATAAGTCTTATAAAATAAAGAAAAGGAGATACATTTATCTGATATCAATATTATCTGTCTAATCTTGGAAAGGTACCCTAAACTTAGAGGAATGCAATTAGCTATTTGCAAACCTATTATCTATTTAAACAGATGTCTTGAAAGTTTGTCCCTCTGTCTTTCCTTCTTTAAATATGATTGGTACAGAGTTAGATATGTTCTGTTTTTATAACTAAAAATAAAATACTTTTCACTTTATATAAATAATACTTTATTTTGAAGTTTCTGTATACCCTTCATTCCATATATCTCATTGTTGGCATTTTACCTTAACTTGGTGCATTCACCAAAACAAATGAACCATTATGAATGCATTTAATTGACTAAAATTTGTTCTTTATTCTAGTGTCTTAGTTTTTACTTAATGTGTATTTTTCTGCTTCCAGGTTCCCATCCAAGATACCACATTGTATTTAATTGTCCCATGTTCTTAAATTCCTCTTGGTTATTTCTCATGTTTTGATGATTTTGACAGTTCTGAGAAATACATATCTGGTGTTTTGGAAGTTGTCAACCAATTCGTTTTGTCCGATATTTTTTTTTTATCATGGTTAGACTTGGATTATGAGTTTTGAGAGGAAGATCATAAAGGTAAAATTCCATTTCTACCACATTCGATCAGGAATACATACTACCAACATGATTTGTTACTGTGACAATTTTAATTTGATCACCTGACTGAGATGGTTTTTGCCTGTTTTCTATATTGCAAATTTATTCCACTTAAAATCAATACTCTGAGAAACTTTTATACTCTATTTAAGGGAATAAGATAATGAATATTAGCAATATATGTGCATTAAATTTACTTTTGACTTAGAGGTCAGGCTTTGCTCAATATACAGAACTTATTTTTATAATAGTTTACACTTACATGGTATAGAAATTATATAATCTACCAGAGATGGGTATGAAGATTTTCCTATTTTTTTAAATAATTCTCCAGTCTTTATATTCAACATCTAAAAAAATTCAGACATATAATTTAGTTAGTGTTGTTTTTCTATTAGCATATTCAACCAAATCATATTTATTTCATGAAGGTTTGGAGGTTACTCAAAAAAACTAAAAATACAACCATTACATGATGCAGCAATTCCACTACTGGGTATATATCCAAGAGAAGAAAATCAATATGTCAAAGATATATCTGCAATGCTACGTCTATCACTGCACTAGTGACAAAATCTGGAATCAACCTAAGTGTTCATCAATGGTTGAATGGATAAAGAAAAGGTGGTATATATTCACACTGGAATATTATTTACCATAAAAAGAACAGAATCCCGTCATTTGTAGCAACCTGAATGGAAGTGAAGGTCATTAGAAGCACAGAAAAACAGATATCACATGTTCTTATTATTTTTTTAAAAAGTGGATTTTAAAAAAGAATACATTGGTAGTGGTTACCAGAAGCCAGGAAAGATAGAGAGGAAGGGAGGATGAAGAATACTTGATTAATGGGTATGAATATACAGTTATAAAAAAGAAATAAAACCTGTGTTTCATGGATCAATAGGGTGACTATAGTTAACACTAAACAATTGTACATTTTAAAATAGCTAGAAGATAATAATTACAATGTTTCTAGCATTAATTAAATGAATATTTAGGGAATTATTATATTTATTAAAAAAGACTTTGAATTCATTATAGACCATAGAATATTATTTTTCTTTTTTTTTTTTTGAGTTGGAGTCTCACTCTGTCGCCCAGACTGGAGTGCAGTGGCCGCTCCCGGCCACCGCAGCCTCGACCTGCTGGGCTCCGGCGATCCTTCCGCCTCAGCCTTCCAAGTAGCTGGAACTACAG
>CAUYQG010213523.1:0-31981 GCA_963574415.1 Tarsius wallacei | reverse complement strand
CTGCATAATGAACATTTGTATACCTAACCTTGAATTGTACCCCACATCTTTAAAATAAAAGAAAAAAGAAGAAGAAGAAGTAGATTGTGGTTTCTTGTTATATGATGCTTGGTCTGGGTGGTGAGGGGGTTGTATGGGTGGGTGGGTGATCTCTGTCTCTCTGATTCTCTCTCTGATTCAGCATCAGTTCTAGATAAGCGCTGTGCCCCTGGGTCTCAGGGATAGGGCCTTTTCCATGGTCCTACCCCAGCCCCAGCTGGAAAACTTCTAATAGTGTGGGGTCCACGAGGGTGGAGGGTTTTTGGTGTTTTCCCTTTTTCCAGCTGTGATGGGTCATCATCAATACATGATGTATGGCTCTTCATTCAGCAGCCTAAGGTTTTTGCTTCTATAGAGAAGAGAAAGGAGAAGGGTCTGGGAAGTCCTCGGTGCCTTCCCCTGCAGCAGTTGCTTTTCTTTTCCCCCAGACCTGTACCAGAAGGGAGATTTTCTCAGGACTTTCGTGTTGCCCCCGGCTTTCTTGTGAACACACATTAAGGTTTGTGGAGATGCGCCTGCAAATGAGTGTGAATTCCCCCTTGTACTTGTGAGTCTCAGAGTTTCTGTATTCTCATGCTGGCCTACACTTAGTCTTTGGCAATTCATTAAAATTTGAATTTGAATTTTTACCAGCTTGTTGGGGGGTGGGGAGGAGTGAGCCCCAAATAAGCAAGTGCATCTCCTTGGAGATGTCATTACTTAGATTAAGGTTAATTAAGTTGCCCTAGAACCTCAGCCCGCTGATAAATTCAAAAAAAGTTGTGAATTTGCAGAATATCTTGTGATTTCTTTTTTGTGTGATTTGTTGTAAAAAGTAATGCTATTTTCCACTTTCCTTTGCCCTAAGAAGAATCCAGAAGTCCCTGAAAAACCCTATTTTGTAGCTGAATCTGTTTCGTGTACTTGAATGCAAATCTTAACTAATACAGGTTCTAATTTCACTCATTACTCAAAAATAAATTCTAAATGGGTAAAGGTGTAAACAAAAAAATGAAACCACGAATACCTGAAGAATTAAGGAGAACTTTTTATAACTTTAGGTATAAAAAGTTTAAGCTTATGTATGACAAGAACTTATAAACATCAAATAAACTGAGGGAAAAATATTTGCAATATATATGCAGAGCTAATTTCTTAATTAAGAAATGCACTTATAAATCAATAAGTGACTTTTGCCCAATAGTCAATTATTGGGTAAAGGATAAGAACAGATATTTCACAGAAAAGGAAATAAACATACCAAAAGATGACTAACCTACCTTAAAACAAAGTTATAAATATATAAAATACAATTTTTCACTTCTCAGATTAACAAAGATTAAAAATTTGATAACAAGTCAACAAGCATGGGAATAGAGGCCCTCTTACACAGTTTTGATGAGAGTGCAAATTTGTACAATTGATGGGCAATTAGGCTATATCAATATTTAAAATGCACATACCCTTTGACCCATTAATTCAGCTGTCTTACATATATACTCATACCTGTGTATAAGGACTTACACACATGAGGTTCATGTCAGCATTATTGGGTAGAACAAAAAACTTTAACAAAATATCCATGGATGTGGGATTGAAAATAAGTTATGTTGTAGTTCTACCAAAGAAAATGGTACAAACATTAAATAAAATTATATACAGGAGATATATGCATTTTAAGTAAAATAAGAAAAGGAAAGATAATATCTAGCATGTTTCCATTTATGCAGAGAAATATATCAAGTTATTTATGCTTCCTATGCTAAATTAATTCTGAAAGATACATGAGGAAAAAAAATAGGAGACAAGGGTGGGAAAGAGGCAATTGTATACCTTCTGCTGTCTTTTTAGTTTTGTGCTATGTATAAGTATGTTTACTTTTAAAAAATAAAAGTACTCTTAGGGATTTAAATAAAATAAATGCAAAGACCTTCCCTTCATCGAGAGTCCTCATCCCTCTTCCTCCCAGCTTTCCCCACAATTGCTCTCCAACCCACCCATCTGTACCTCTGCATTTCTGCTTTTCTTACTGCCAAATGAACACCATGGCCCATTCCCTACGTTCTGCATTTGTTGGGAAGTTTTTCTCCCACCTGGCATGGTTTTCCCTGCCCCCCCGCCCCCCCCCCACAGCCCGTACTTTTAAACCCAACTTTCACTGCTCATGAGCCCTCTCTGATGACCATGATCCTCATTGTGATTTCTCTCCTTTTAATTGGAATATTTGTGATTAGAGCCTCATCAATGAGCATATAAATCTATTTGTAAATTGTTGGCTTCAAAGGTAAAAGTTAGTCTTACCTTGAAATTAGACGCGTGAGTATCTTGAGAGCAGAAAGACAACATGTTTCAAATGTTTTTGTGCCCTTGACACTACCCAGCTCAGAGCCGAGCACATATGGAGTGCTCATTACATCTGCTGGATGGACTGGTTGCTGAGGAAGGACCAAATAGCCTCTTCAGAGATTTTCAGCCCAGAGAGGTTTTTGGCTTGAGACCTCTGTCACCAGGCAAGACTCGAAATTAATAAATACAGTGGTATTGGAGACATATCACAATATCCACAAAGGCCAATTATGTAATACAAATGTCTAAATGAATACTCTGGGTATAGGAGTGATTAGTCCTGGAGCTGAATGGAAAAACACTTACCCTTCCTAAAATTTTCCAAAATCCAAATTTGAGGAAAAACCAAACAAAACTCCTCAAACATCAGCATATACCCAACCATGAACAGCAACTAGTCTGTGACCCATAGTCAGAAGTGGCCACTAACTCATCTCTACAGGCAGTCATCCTCCGGAGCATGAATATGCATCCATGGAAGACAGCATTTACAACGTCTTCCCACTGACACAGACTGGAAGTTTCCCTTCCTTCCTCCATCAACGGCATTTAAAGATACTGCTACTCTGGCCTTTCCCTGCTACATCAGCCATGGTCCCCTTCCCACACTTCTGATTTTCTGATTGCCCATTGCCTGAAACATCAAAATTCTCCATGTGTGTTTCTCAGGTATATTTCCAGAACAAATAAGAGAGCTGGCAGAGGTTCCTCTGCCCCAACCACCCTGTCTCATAAGGTTCCCTGTGTGCCAGAGTATTCTGAAGATGGGGGAATCACACAATTGTGAAGGAGAGAACCAAGCCATCAGGCTGGTGTAGGGGATGGAGAGTAAAGACAGGCCAGCAAATAGACAGAGCCTGTAAACATGGTAGCTTTAGTTCTAGGCTCTGTAACCTTTACAGATAACCAGACACATCTACACACATGAGATCTACTGAATCACCACATGAGCTTCCCTACTATACACGCCTTATGAAACAGGAGGGCTTTGTGATGCGATCTGATGGCCTGGTTCCATCCTCTGTGAGGCAGACATGACAAGGCCTAGCACTGGGAGTCATTAGGCACCAGGATGCTGAGTGACTAGATAGAGGAATGACTAGTCTCCTCATACTTATGAGGGTTAGACCATGTTGAGCCCAACTTTTGTTCTGTGGGATGTTGGATATTCCTTATATACCTATGGCTCCATCTTCATCATTATTCTAATTATCTGGCAAGTGAAGAGAAGTCACCATGAATTGAAGTTGGAACCTAGAAAGAGCTGCTGCTGGGTAGGGATGCACAATAACCACAATGAACTAATTCAGACTCAGATAAGAAGGTTTTAAGCTCCAGGGTCCTTCCTGATGATACCACTGCCCGTCCCCGCCAATATTTATTCCATACTTTTAATTGCTTTTATACAGTCTTCTTCTCAGAGCCTAGAAGTAATTCCTTGGGAGAACTTCCTTGATGCATATTCTAACTGAAAAGTCAAGAACCTCTCTACTTACTTGAATAGAGACCTATATGATATGGGTTCCACCTCACTGGATATCAAAAGACCTTACAGTATGGGGGATCTGGTTGGTGGTGCTTTAATGCACTAGTAAGCTGAATTCTTTGACTATTAGAACCAGACACTCTTTAATCTGTACTCTTCTTTCTTCTATTTCATCCCTGGTCTCCAGCAGGACTTCTTCTCTGGGAATTTGATGGGAGGTATAAAGTTTGGAGAAGCTTCAAAGTGAATCAGGAAAAAGCAGAGAAGGAAAATGGTGGGGTGAAAAAAGGTGGAGTATAGACAAAGAGAATGTAGGAGGGTGTATAAAATACAAACAGATATATAGAGAGGGAATGGGAAATATATATGAGTTTTGTATCATTTTGGACATGAAAAAGAGAAAGGTATCCCAACTTTACAGTCTAATGTTTTTGTCTTTAAGCGTCACCGAAAAGTCAAGCAAAGGGCTAGAGATACAGCATCAAGAGGTAAAGTTCCTATCACCCCTCTAATAACCTTCTACTGTGACAAGTTTCCCATGAATACTATCCCTCTATGACCCTCGTCCCAAGAGCCAGGTCCTCTGACACTAAAGTCTCCAATTTCCAAGACTGACAACTTTCTCAGAAGATGTCAATGGGTAGAAAAATCAGAACTTGGTAGTATTCCAAAATTCTCTACATTATTCCCATGGAAATAAAAAATTCAGGACATAGGCCAGATGTCCCTAATGGTATCATTTACTAATTCTACAACCCCGTAGAAGTCACTTCATCGCTCAGTTCTGTTTGCCGTAAAATGGGCATCTGATGATCTCTCACTCACAATATGGTTGTGAAGGTTCAAGGAGAATGGGTGTAGGACAACAAGTCATGAATGATTATATTATACACAGAGGGGCCTTAGAGCATTGACAGTTGGGGTTTTCAGTGTCCTCTTGCTGAAAGTCAAAGACCACCAGCTTTCTAGAGATACCCTGTAATTGCTCCCATGCACATAACACTGTCTCCTGGTTCCTCAGTTAGAAGACTAACCCAAGAAGAAGCTGAGAAGCCACGGAGGCTGTACTCTTACATGAAGAGGTAATCTCTCGCTCTTTGCAGTCTCCCAACACCAGCCTAGCCTGTGGTGATTTGTTGGTTTGCCTGAGACAGGGATAAAGAGAGGGAATGGCTGGGAGAGAAACACACAGTAAAGGCCAATTTACTAGTTGAGAGGGTTTCCAGGACAAAAGGGGGTCCAGATACCTCAGAAGGGAAGAGTCACCCAATTCTGCACTGGGTTAGGATCACAGTAGTTCTGGAATTCAGAATTTATACTAGTGCATATTTCATAAAAGATTCTGCATGGGGTAACACTCAGCCATGAGATAAGTTATCCGGTCAAGAGAATGGGTTTTGCATGAAGAAGTCATCATTGTCTTAATCTCTTTACAGCTGTACCCTTTAATGAGAAGATACTGCTGACCAAGCTGGACCCTGACATTACTTCCTCTGGTTCTGTTTTCAGGAGCCCAGTTGTTGGGACAGCCCTTAGACAGGAACCTATTATCTTGTCCTCTTAAGATTGCCAGATTACAGGATTGATTCCCAAGAGACATTGGGTACAGCAGCAGGGACATCCAATAGTCCTCAGAATGCAAGGGTTCCACAAAGACCTCACTCTCCACAATTTGAATGTACTGAATACAAGGCTTTGGGTATCCTAGCCTCAAATGAGACTGAGCCAGGTTCAACTTGGTCATGTTCCTGGTGATGCCTTACCAGCTAACCACGTGGCTTCCCATCTACTTAGCTCCCTTCCCTCAGTTCAGCTTCTCAACAAGGTCAACAGAGAAGAGGCCCCAGCTCCTAGTCCTCTCTGTGGGTTGCCTAAGACCTTGCCCATTAAGCCCCCCAGACCCTCGGCCCAGCCCACCATCCCAGGCAAATGGTATTTTCTAAGAAAGTAGAGCGGTAGATATCAAGGGGTGTAGGTCCTCGGATTTGCAGGACTAAGGAAGGGAAGCGCCCGCCCAGACCACACTCCTCCAAGAAGGCATGTCACTCCATCATTAACGTTGCCATGTTTCCCTTTCCAGCCAGGGCTGGCTTCCTCAGGAGGCAGGTGTGCGGCGGCTCCTGTGTACAGACCCCTGCTGCCAAATCTGCAACGATGTGGCTCTGGAGATTCAGCAATTGCTGGCGGGTGAGAACAACCAGACCTCCCCCGCTCTATCGGGGCCATCGCAGGGCTCTTCTCACCTGGATATTTTGTCTGTATCTAGCATATCTTTTGAGCAGAGTCTGGAGCTTCATTCTCAGCACACCAGAGAGCTTTCACTGGCATCCGACACCCCAACACTGTCACAATTAATGGATCAGAAAGCTTCAACCGACTCAGATGCCCCGTTAACTAGTTCAGTCAGAGTCCAAGATTACTGGGTTGATCACCTGAACCTAGGGCAGGGATTTCAAATGCCAGATGTTCCCAGGGTTCCAGACACTATGACTTCTTCAAGGTTTGAGGAGCCTACGGGTACAGTGAACCAGCAGGACGTGATTCAGAGCAATCCCAACCATGTACAGGGGAACCAAGACCCGCATCACTTAGGGCCCCAGGTCTCTTTGTGGCCCTTGAACCCAGAAATCACAACCCTGACACATCCAACGGCCTTGGATATGGTCTCAGTCCTCCCTGCCAATATGCCATTCCTCAGTCCCAATGTACTGAGGTTTCTTGAGGTACATGTAAAAAAATGGATACATTTCCAGAGATGGGGGCTCCCCAGACGTGTGGAGGAGTCCTTGAGGCAGCTTATGCCAAACCCACCATTGCATTACCAGCCTGGAAATAACCAACCAGTTTCTTATATCCTGAACAATACTTCTCAGGTATCTGTTCATAGACTTGAAACCACTGCCCACCAGACCTGGTGTTCATGTATGGCTGGTCAGCCCATCCAGACCTTCTGGGTTTCTGAATGGTCCATTATGAACCCCAAACAAAGACACCACTGTCAGAAAATCCCAGACCCTATGGCCCTAGCCTTACACTCTCCAGCCCTTAAAGCCCTAAGCGGCCTCTATCCACCACCTGGGGGACAGGCTAATGACTCAGAGAGCTATCTGTACCAGAGATACAGCCAGCTATTCTGTGGCCTCCCTTCTCTGCACAGTGAGTCCCTGGTTGCCACTTTCCTGGCCTCTCAAGGCCTCTCCAAGAATGAAAATTGGTCCAAGCCCCCCTTGAAAGATCCTGTTCTCTTGAAGGATCTCTCCTTCCTCCCCCTGCTGCCTAAAACTCCACCCCAGTCAACCCCACCCTCTTCTCCACCTTCCCCAAATTGGGTGACTCCATCTGATCATCAACAAACTCAGATCTACGTCCCATTTCTGACTCTGGCTGAGTGCGAAGCCTTGGAGTGTCACCTACTACAGAGGCAGTTCCAGCCTAAGCGGGGCACGCCAGCTGTCTTCCAGAGATCTCAGCATGCCCAGAGCCCCATGCAATATGAACCCTGTGGCAAAACCCATTCTCCTGAGACCATGACAACTTCCTGGCCAGGGAAGCCTGTCTCAGTCCTCGACAGTGAACTACTCTTCTTCCCGGAGTATGCCCAGAAGAGGCTAGACTTCCACCTCCAGAAGCAGTTGATTCACCATCACTGGGACCTACCCCAGAAGATCCAGCAGTCCACCCAGTTGCTTCTTTCCTCAACAGACCAACAGGCTTTGTCGTGGCACAGCATGGCCCTCGCTGCTTCAAGTGTTTGCCAGCCTGTGGACCTTGAGGCCAACAAGGCTGGTAATGAGTTATCAACCATCATGTCCCCGCACTTGTTCGCCCAGGCCAAGGCAATATTGCAGAGCCATATGTATTCCAAATGTGGAGAGATCAACCATGGCAAGCTCCCTGCCCGTGTATATAGGTCCTGGGACTGCAGAACTACTGGGGAACTGGCAGTGGCTCCCCTCCCCTGCATTCAGGAAAGCCAGCCTATGGTGCTGCAGGCAACTAGTGACCCTGACCTGCATCACAAAGTTATGCCCTGGATGCCAGTGGCCCTCAATCAGCAGCAACAGGCTTTACCAGGTCCTATCATTGGACACTCGAGGCTGCCCCAAGCCCTCTCTGAGGGAGCCATCGAGAAACTGGAGACAACTTTACGGCACAAGTACCTGGCCTTCCTGTCCGGGCTGCCTGCTCTTTATTATGTGGCTCTCTCCAGGCCCACGTCCCCAGCAGTCACTAGCAAATCCGTAGTCACAGAGGTGGTGCCCGGGCCTACCGAAATCCCAGAAGAGCCTGTGACTCAGATAATCTCATCTGAAGAACAATATATAAGTCTCGGGCCAAGCTTTCAAGACAACAGTGAGACTTGTGCAGACACCACAGATGAGTCCAAGCCTGTAGTGCCAGTGGAAGGAACAATGGAGATGCTGCCTCTAGAAAGTCAGACACATCCTGCTATCCCCCACTCACTCAGGACACATATGTTGGCCAAACTACATTTCCACCTGAGAAAAAAGACCCTAGAGATACAATGGGGAATTCCCATCAGGGCAAGGGAGTCCAAAGAACAAACTGCAGCAGTCCTAGAGAACAAATCCACACAGAAGTCTCTTTGGAGTCTAAACAACCAAGGAGAAACATTGCTCCAGGAACTTTCTATACCCTCAGATCCAGAATGGGTTCACCATAAAGAACAACAGACTGCTGAGTCAAAGGTAGTGCAGCAGAATCAAAAGCAACCTAGTTCCAAAGCAGTGTCACATGGTTCTGCCCACTGTATCTGCAAAATCTCACAACCCAGTGGGGATATGACAGAGGCCCAGGTGCTTTGTGTTCAGGTGGAAGCCAGTGTGAATAACACCAGCCTGGAGGAACCCTGGAGCTCTGAGCCCCAAAGCCCTGGCAAGAGCAAGGACCCAGGCAAGGTCCCCATGCTGGCAGAAAAGAGGGAAGACCCAGAGAAACCCAAAGCAGCTGGGGACTGTGGAGAAGGGGATGCAGGGTTTGGGCTCTCCTCAACTACAGAAAAAAGACACCCAGGTGAAAACCAGAGACCAGCAGGGATGCCGCTGAACAAGACACCCCAAGACTACTGGCAAAGGAGTCATAGTTTTCATGTTGCTGATCCCTGTCAGCACAGTCCCCAACATCACCCTCGGCGTAAGCTCCCAGAGCTACCTCTAGGAGTCCCTGGGAGGAAAGTATCGGAGAATGACCTGCAAGACAGTCAAACGAAACTACATGCCACCCTTAACCCAGCAACGATTCCTGAAAATGCCCAGCCTGTGGTGCCCCAGACTTCACAGGGTCAGGCTTTCCCAAGTCAAGTATTTAAGGCTAAGCCTCTTCAGGGCCAAACTTTACAAGGTCAACTTTTGCATGGGCAGGTGATACCAACCTGTACTCACAAACAGCCTGGTCTTCCAGAGGCTAACTTGAGAAGTAAAGTAAGATCCTTTCTGCAACGTATTAACCCCAAGGCAAAAGGCAAAGGGCATAATGACTGCATATTTCCTATAGCTGAGAAAGTGACCAAAACCAGAAAAGAAAATGTTGAAAAGAGCCCGGCTCCAGCCAAAAGTCCTATGGGGAGACCTAAGACAGAGAAGCCAACAAGGCACTCCATTGACCAGTCTTCCCCCACCAAGAAGCCAGTAGGCCAGGCCTCCTTTGATAATTCCCATTGCCCAGACAATAAGCTCCGGCTGCGCCCCAGACAATCTGGCTCTGCCTCAGTACAGGGCCATCCTCACCACTGCCCTCGGCACTGTCCTCAAGTAGCTCGTGCCACTTAACAAGGGCACCCACCCTAAATCCCAACCCTCACCTAGACAGAAACATTGGTCTGCTCAAGGTGAACACCCAGGGCAATTAAAAAGAATTTGAAGGATCCCCAACCTCTGCGTCCCTTTAAAAAGACTGCTGTTGTTATTTCCATAAATGTGCAGGCGGGGCAGAGCGCCACCTGAAATACACTCCATATGTCTAAGCAAAGAGTTGTCTGTCTGTTCCTTGTCTTTGCTGAAATTATTTAGGGGAGGCATGAGCGAGCCTAAAAAGTCCATTGTCTAGGGAAGGAGTTTTAATTCACATTTCAGAGGGGTCACCACTTCACAGGACCCCTCCAAGTCACACTCTGGATGGCTGACAAAGGGATTTGTTCTAAGAAGTAAGGCCCTTATCTAGGGTGCACTGAAGTTAAGGGTGAGACTTGAATTCTGATCATTCACCATCCTCTCCACAAGACTATTTTCCAATATCTCCTAACCCCAGAGCATAGGCCATTGTCTAAGACATAGCAATACCTTACATTGGTTGAACCCAAAGTCTGGGCTGGGGAGGCAGAAAAGCTTTGCATCATTGGGACGAGTGCTGTGAGCTGTGAAGTTGTGCCACAGGAGGAAATACACAGCTGGTGAGGAGGATCCCAGAGGTATTACAATAAAATTACCTTGAGAAGCATCTTGCAATCAACAATTAAAATATGTGAGTGCTTATTATGTGCTAACTACCATGCCAAACACAAGAAACAAGACACAGGACTTGCCCCAGTGGAGCTCATAATCTCATGGGATAGACAGTCTCATATGCTCAAATTGCCTAGTCAACATATACATTTGGATATCAAATATTCATCTCAAACTATATAAAAATGAACTCCAAATTCCATGTCCACCTACCACCACCGCTCAATCACATGTACCAAACTTTTTTCAATTATGGTATTTCTCACATCAACTAATGGCAACACCATCTTTCCAGTAATTCAGGACAAAAACAAGAGTGTCATTCTTGAATTTTTTTCCTAACAATTCACATCTGACCCATCAGTAAATCCTGTTGTCTCTGTTTTTAAAATGCACCTGAAACATGACCACTTCTTACCCTTTCTACTGCTATCACTACTGCAATAGCATAACTAATCTCCCCATTTCATCCTGACACCACAAACCCAATAATTTATCCTTAACACAGAAGCCTGATGGTCTTCATGGAGGATCCTAGCTGCAGATAATGTGTAAATAGAAAGAAAGATAAAGAAACAAGCAAACAAAGAAAGAGAAAAGAAGGAAAGGAAGAAAGGGAGGAAGGGAAGGAAAGGAAGGAAGAAGGAAGGGAGAGAGCCAGGTATGGTGGCTCACGCCTGTAATCCCAGGCAAGAGGCCAAGGCAGGATTGCCTGAGCCCAGGAGTTCAAGATCTGCCTGGGCAACATAGCAAGACTTTGCCTCTACAAAAAAATTAAATAAAATAAATTAGCTGGTGTGGTGGTGCTCGCCTGTAGTTTCAGCTCTCAGGAGGCTGAGGTGCAAGGATCATCTGAGCCCAAGGATCATCTGGGCTGTGAGCCATGATTGCGCCACTGCACTCCAGCCTTGCAGACCTTGATTCACAAAAAAGAAAGGGTGGGCATCTCTTGGGAAAAGGCAGCAGAGATCACCTGCCTTTCGGCACCTGGCACCTGCCCCACACCACCACCTGCAGCAACAGGCCAGGCACTGGCAACCAGGACCATGAAGAAAGGGGAGGGAATCTGGAGCTGAGCCCCACTGGAGAAGACTCAGACAGATGCCATTTTCTCTGTCCCAGGATGGGGCAGAGACCTGCCTTGGCTCACCAGATTCTGAGCAGCCTGCACCCTGAGACGAGGGGAAATTTCCACACTCCTCTGGGATCGACCATCACTGGCCCAGAAAGGATTCTTCAAGTACATGACACTGGACAGACAGACGCCCCACCCTCACACTAGACCAAACACAGATACCTGCAATGGAGAGATTTGGATCCTGAGACACTTTAATGTTAAAAAATTGAAAAGCAAGGGAGGGAGAAGCAGAGGAAACTGAGAAACAATAGTCAGTAAGGTAAAAGGAAACCACAAGAGTATAGAAGCCAAGAAAGGAAAGTTTTTCAAGAAGAGAGTGATCAACTGCATGAAAAATTTCCAGTCGGCCAAGTAAGATGAGGAGCATTAGATTTAGCAACATAGGACCTTGAAAAAAAACAGTCTCAGGCGAGTGATAGAGATAAAGGTATGACTGGAGTGAATTCAAGAGACAATGGAGATAAGACAATTGGTGATAGTAAGAATGATATAAACTCCTCAAGGAAGTTTGTTCAAATAAAGACGCAGAAATATGCGGCAATAACACTAAGAGCATTTTTAAAAAAATAAGATTGGAGATACAGCATGCTGGATGTTGATAGAAGAGATCCAGTTGAGATAGACAGATAAAGTAATGATGCAGGAGTGCAAGGGAATGACTTGTGGTGCAGAAGTGAAAGAATGGGAGCAAGTCCCCAAGGTGATGAGCTGGCTTTTGCTAAAAGCACAAAACCACACTAGTGGTAGATGGAAGGTAGTGTTAATGAGGAATGCTTTTGTAGACTAAAAATAGAGAGGCTTCCTCCACATAAAGAGAGTGTGGGCAAAGACTCAGAGGGAGGAGTGAGGAATTGGTAAAGGACCATCTGAGAAGGGGGGTGATATACCAAAAGAACCAAAGCCAGACAGCTGGAAGTGGAGAGGGATGCTGAAAGTTATCATGGCAAGATCCATTAGGGCCTAGGCAGTTGGAGGCAGTGTGAGAACCCAAGGCACAGAAAAGGTGGCTGAAGTTGCTGATGCTATGTGTGTGGCAGGTGCTCTTGGAACACTGAACAGCAGGAGAGATCATAGAGAAAGCTGTAAGTGCATGGAGCCTGAGCAAAAGCATGGGGCTGGAGATGGAGAAAACAGGCAGAGGTTGCATCCTAGTGCTCAGCAAGGGACCAGGGAGGTGGGTGGAGAGGACTGGGAAGCAGGAACACAAGGAGGCTGCCCTGAGAAGATGGAATGGACCTACATCTCGAACAACAATTATTCCTCAAAGGATGCACCTTTGCATTTCCCTTCTGACCAACCTTAGAAGAGTCAGGAGCTGGAGGAAGTGCAGGAAGTGCTGTGACTTCTTTCGGACATGTCAAGAGGGCAGTACAATGCCCCTGGTTCCTAAAGAAACCCAGGGTCACTCTCCATGCCATCAATCCAAGAGGAGATGGCGGCAGGACTTGCTTCCTCTGATAAGACCCCGGGATTTAGCACAATGTGTCCACTGCTTGGATACAACAAAGAGCCAGGATGGGAAGAAGCACAGATGTGTCCCTCCACTGAATGATGATTCTGCACCTAGCGGATGGGAGCCCAGGCCCTATGGCTCTCAGGGGGCAGAGGGTGTAAGGCCCAGGCATGCTCAGACAACAGTCAACGGGTGTGTTCCTAAAGCATCCCGAAAGATCAAAGAGGTCTTGTGACAGGCACATCCTCCCTCCCTGGTGGGAGCTGGGCAGAGAGCACCAAAGGAGTCTAGAGGAGCCCCAGAATGAAGGGAATTGACTGAGAAGGGTCACAGCAGAATCACGTGGGAAGCTGGGGTTAGCGTGCACACATCCTGGTTTAGGGTGGAGCAGGTCTTTCCCATGGTTCTCCACAGGCTCCTACCTGCCTGAGGCCAGCATGAGCTCATGCTGCTGACCAAAGTCCCATAACAAAGGACTGCAGCAGAGAGATGAGCTGGAGTTGAATTCTTCAGCAAAGCCAAGAGCTGAGAGAAGTTGGAGTCAGAAACCATGATTAATGCAGGATGCTGATGTGGATGAAGCTTTTCTTATCCTGTCCCATAACCCTAGAACAATCCCACTCTCTGTCTCCGCCCAGCCCAAGAGAGAGACAAGAAACAAAAGCTTCATCGAGGGCATAAACTAAAAAATTTACCACTCCAGAACTGGGGTAGATGCTAGGAACACATCAGTGCTTGCTTGGGATCTTTGGGTGCACCTGTGATATTTGAGGTAAGATCAGGAGAGGTAAATGGCCATGACCTTCTACAGCTCTTCCCATGGATGCCCCAGAAGAGTACTTCAGAACTGTCTGGAGGGAATTTCAGGCAATTGATCCCCCAGCCCTAGGAGGAAAGTGGCTTCTCCACAGCATAACTTCTGTTGAACACCGAGTCTTGGCTGCTTCCTTTTTGTACCTACTCATTGCAACCCAGACAGGGAGCGTAAGGAATGCAAGATGAGCACAGGAATAAGCTCCTTGAAGATGCTGCATCCTGCCCTATGTGGGAGATGGTTGGGCCTCTGCTTTATCAGCCAACCAAGACCGAATGCTCCCATGGGACCTGCCAGGCCATCATAGAAGAAAGAACCAGAATGGCTGCTGTGTCCACTGCAGGGAGAGGAAAGAAGGAAGGACAACCTTGAGCTCCAGTGGAGATATGAGAAATAAGCACTATGCAGGTATGTCAGGCACTGGGGGACACAGAAGACCAGATCCCTAACAGGTCTGACAGGCCTGCAAGGTCTGTCCATTCTCATGCCCAGAGACAGTGAGGCCAGGACCCTGTGAGAGCATGGAGGGAACGAGGGGGGTCTGGGAAGGGGCCAGAGACAGATACTGTTTCCAGAAGGAGGGGTGGTGCTGCCAACTGCCCCCTTTCCTGCCATGGCCCTCTCCTGCACTCTAACTTCTCTCCGTCCACAGCCGGCAAGGGGCATACTGGGGGCTTTCCAGAGTGTATCACTCCCAAGGTCAGGCCCACTACAGAAGCCACAGGGGCAGGGCCCTGGGCAGGCAGCATGACCCATGGGAATCCAGACAGCGGGAAGGGAAGACGTTCCTTACCGTAAATAGTGCTGGCAGCTGGGGTGTGTCAGGGCTAGGGGGAGGATACAGTGAGAGGTCAGAGCAGAATATCACACACACACACACATACACACACACACACACACAAACACACATGAACACAGACACCTAGCCACACAGGTACATACACAAAAAAATGACACAAGTCAACAATGCCACTCAAAAACTAATTCAGGGTATATACAAACACATCAAGAAAGACCTGCCCACGTGGACTCATGAACACCCTGAGTCAGACATGCCTTAGCAGACACGGGCACAAACACACAGACAGACACAAAGGCAGGTTTGTATACATGACAGACACAGGCCATCTCACAGGCCCACAAACACAAATGCCACCCCAGTCCATCCTACAAAGCCTCCTCGTCCTTAAGCTCTCTAGGCTAGCTCAGACCAGGCCCATCTCTCCCTCTCTCTCTCCCTCCTCTAAACTCTGGTTTGTAATTTCTGTCCCATTGCTTGTCCTTTAACAGAATAGTCTTGGATTCATTTGCTGACTCCTGGTCTCCACAACTTGGCTGTGGTCTTTTAAAGAAGCATCAAGGTCAGGAAGAGAGTCCACTGCCCTCTTTAGCAGCCCAGTCCTTCACCTACACACACATCGCAACAAGACCCACAATTTACTGCTGGCTCCATTCCTGCTGTGTCCTGACCCCCAAGCACAAGGGATGAACAAACCAGACAGACACACCTGGTCGGTTACCCTCAGGGAGCCAAGAAGTACCAGGTCCTGGCTCCCCAGGGAGTATTGCATGACATAGGACACGACCACATGCCTTGCTCTACCCCAAACTTCATGTTAACCACAATCCCACTCCCATCAGTCCCACCCCTAAACCCAATTCCAACCTCATTCCCAAAGAAAACTCCAAATGAGGCATGTACAACCCATGGCCCACAGGCCACATGCAGCCCAGGGCAGCTAGTAATGCTGCTCTAGAAAAATCTTTCAACACCATGTGTTTTTTTCTTCATGGCCCCATGCATAGTTCCATTTTTGAAGTTCACAATCACATCTTATTCATGATATTACTTTTTGGCAGCACACACATTTGTGAGCAGTTGTTTTGAATTATGAAGCACACGAAGAGCAAAATTTGAACACACATTTCTGATGAGCACCCTTGAGAACTCACTAAGAATTGCAACCACTTCCATCAAACCAGACATTGACAGATTAGTTTTACCAAGACAAGGTTAAATTTCCCACTAGTTGTCCTCATTTTTTGAAACTTTATTTCCAAAAAAACATAAAAAAGGAAGTCTTACTAAGTATATACACTATATTATACAATTTATATGTGGCCCAAATCAATTCCTCTTTACCAACTACAGCCCAGGAAAGCCGAAAAGTTAGACACCCCTCCTGCTCTAAATCATACTTCTTCAAATGGGCCCCTTGGAACAATTGTACCTCAGACAGCGAATGCTGGTGGGTGTTATCCAAAAATGTTTGCATGGACAAACAATTTGAAATAGAAAACTGTGTTGTGGGGGCGGGGCACAGTAGCTCACACCCATAATCCCAGCACTTAGGGAGGCCGATGTGAGAGGATTATCTGAGCCCACGGGTTTGAGACCAGCCTGGGCAGCATGGCAAGACCTCATCTCTACAATTAAAAAAAAAACCTAGCCATGCATGGTGACACGTGCCTGTAGTTCTAGCTACTTGGAAGGTGGAGGCAGAAGGATCACCTGAGCCTAGCAGGTTGAGGCTGAGGTGGCTGGCTGTGAGCATCCCACTGCACTCCAGCCTGGATGACAGAGTGAGACTCCGACTCAAAAAACAAAAACAAAAAAATGGTAGTGCCTCCTCCCAGCTGGATGCCTACCTCCCCTAGTCAGATCACAGTTGCAGGGGCCACTCATGCCCCTCAAATGTGGAGGCCCTGCAAAATAGTCAACAACCTCTCATCTATACTAGATCCATACCACGCATCACAAATAAGTCTAAATACCCCTCCAGACTATCTTGGAAGCTTAAAACTAATCTCCAACACCAAATTTAACTCGTTAGCTAATATTAATCCAAATTCTAAATGCAAGCAGTGCCTTCTTCCAACCCTAACACAATCTTAATCCAGGGTACACTATCTTTTATTACCAGGAACCACAAACCCAATTCCAAACCCTATTAACATCATTGTGATTCCAGTCACATCCTTACCACTACCTAACTCTAATCTGGAACCACAATATCAATGCTGTTATAAGAATAATCCTGCCAGGTTTCCGCCTCTGGATAAAAGTGCCTCCCTGGGCTACATTTGATAAAATGGAATCATCTTGGGCCGCACATAAATTATATAATATAACTAGTGCATATACTTAATAAGACTTCCTTTTCATATTTTTTAGTATAAAGTTTAGAAAAATGAGAATGATATAAAACGAGTGTGAAATTTGACCTTGCTTTGGTAAAACTAATCTATCAATGTCTGTTTCGATGAAGTGGTCGCAATTCTTAGTGCGTTCTCAAGGTGTTCATCAGAACACTACATCCATGGAGGAATACATGCAGCTGTGCTAGGCACACAGATTTCCCACACATATGAAGTATGTGTCATTTGCTCTCCCAGGAACTCAGTAGATCCTTCAGTAGCAGCTACACAGTCCATGGGGCATCTTGTTCCTAGAGGGCTCAGTGCTCGGCTGGGAATCCAAGAGTGCTAGTTCTGAATTCATCATCACGGGTAGAACTGAAGTCAGCCATGTTACCTCCCTTCCTCCCTTCTCACCCCCAGGGTGACAGTGAAGCACTCCTCTGAACCTTGGTCAACCCAGAGATGGTCATACAGCACCCAAGTTCTCCAGGGAGCTCACCAAGCCAAAACCTTCACCCAGAGCACTGGAACTGTAGGTGGATACCCACATCTCAGATGTGCAGCCATCTGAGTCTTTGTGCCCTTTTCCCCAATAACTACATCCAGTGTGGCCTGAGGACTAAGAGGGGCTTGCTTCAGGACTGCAACTCTAGACATGCACACTGAACTTAGAGTTGAAATGAGACTTCGGGGTGGGATGAGACCAAACCAGTAGCTGAGGGCAGAGGAATGGCTGGGAAGACTTGGGAACCCAGAAAAGAACAACTCCTCTCATCATCTTAGCCCCTTTCCCAGGGACTGTGTCTATACTTGGGTTCACTCCCTTCTAGACTGCCTTAGTGTCTACTAAGACCTCTCATGCCCCCAGGTCTACCTACAGAACAGGGTGAGGGCAAAGACTTACTATTCCATTCTTGCTCTCAGGGCAGCTGTTTCCTTTTTGTCCAGTCAGGTTTCTACCTCTGGCAAAGCCCCCACTGTTTCCCTTCTTCCCCTCAGGGCTCCCAACTTTGGTCCCAAGCCCCAGGGGCAAGCAGAGAGGCCCCAGTATCCTGAGGATGGAGCATCTCCCTGAGGCTGCTGTATCACAGCAGGCTCAAGTTCGGGGTAGGGGCTTAGGATTGATGCCAAGAAGAGTCTCCTGAATCTAGGAAAGATGGGAAAGAATGAGACCTGTGGGGGCTGTGGACATCATCTGACATTAACAAGAGGCACCCCCTGATAGCAGAAAGAACAGTAGAGGGACAGGCTGGTATTTTGGAGCCTGGGATTTTAGGAGAGGAAGCCTTGCAGTCCCCTCTTCTTCCCTGACATCGCCTTTGTTTTTCTATAAGCTGTGCCAGGTCAGAAAGTCTCCTCCTTCAGGGGAGGTGAGGGAGCCATCATTCCAGCTTCCTTTTCCCCAGACCACCTTTGTCCCCTTCCACTGGTTCTTGCCAATCAAGAGTGTGGGATGGGGAACAGATAGGCCCAGGTGGCTCTCCCAGCCACACCCCACCAAATGCTTGGAATTACCTGGAGAACTTGGTAAATATATACCAAGATGGTACCATATATATATATGGTACCATATATATATATATATATATACCGTCTTCTATTTAAGATGGCCTGGGATAGGGCTTCTGAGGGCTCTGAAGTACAACCAAGTTTAGAAACAATCTAATACAATATGACTCTGGAATTATCTCCATGGCTCCCACTGGGCCCATGTTATTCTACCTTTCTGAGACGTCTTCAAAAATAGGCTGCTCACTACTGCCTTAGTCACTTCCACAGTCAGGTGAAGAAAAGGGGAAATCTGGGAATTTAAAAAATAAAATAAAATAAACAAGAAACCTTCCTAGTGCCAGGAACTGCCATTAGACCAGGTAAAAGACCCAAGAAATGTTATCTCTTTGTTTTTGCCCAGTCCTGTTCTAGGATCTAGGAATGCCACCCTCTTGCCAGCAGTGGCATGCCAGCAGGGGCACACCCTACCCTGCTTAAGCTCTGTTGAAAAACCTCAGACTCCAGGGCTCAATGAGCTCTCTTCTAGTCCACTTAAATTCCAGCCCCTCTCCTCTGTAGATTTGGGATAATACAGCACCTCTCTATCCCCCATCCTAGCAGGAGTATCCCCATCTCCAAACTCCAACCTTCTGCAGCCCATCCTTCCCCGACAGCAATACTCCTATCATGGGCTCAATATTTCTGTCACTGGCCCTCACTGTCCTGACTGCATCCCTCCCAATACTCATCCCCTTTCCATCTCCCTATGGTCTCCTTATGCCCTCATAAGCCATCTTTCCAAAAACTGGATTAAAAATGGGGTTGAGGGACCTGAGGCTGGATTTAGCACTCTGGAAACCAGGTGGGTTTTCTGGTTCTGACCTGAGAATCACAACTCTGAGATGCCAATCCAGTTTTAAACATAGATTCTAAGTTATGGCCAGATAATCCTTATATACAATATACCAGAATAAACTCCAGATGGATAAAAGATTTAAAATGCTAAGAATTAAACTATATAAACAACAGAATGGCAGAGTAAGAGGTTCTTGGGGTTGGTTCCTCCACCAAAGCAACCATTGAAGTGGAAAGAGTAATTGAAATCAACTATTTCAGAAGTCTGGAACCTGGTTGGACACTTATAACAACCAGGGGGTGCTTGATGAAGGGTGAGGCTGCTGAATTTTCATAAGAAAGCATTGTGCATGAATTAGCTACCAGCCAACACTGTGGGGATAGCAACTTGCATTCCTGGAGTGGCTGGATGGTCACAGAGTGGGCAGTGGGAGCCCTGTCCTCCAAAAATTGGGGAGTTTACATTCTTGTTTGTCTGGTAGTTCCCTAAGGGAAAGGCTAGCCTTGGTTTCAGCCTCCATGGATTGTAGCAGCTTCCCCAGCAGCATTTATCAGAAGGTCTAAAGGTACAGAACCTTTTTTGCAGGAGAGGAAGAGTCAGGTCGCTAAGAGAAACTTCAGTGACCCAACATAACAAAGAATACACACTTTGCAAAAATAGTTTGGAAAAGTCACAAATGATGGCACAGTTCTCAAGTTAATACCAGCAACCCCTAAGGAATGAAAGAATTGAATTTCCAGAGACACCACATTATAATACTCAGAGTGTCCAATTCTTAATTTAAAAAATTACTAAGTATACAAAGAAACAGAAAAGCATGTCACATTTACAGAAAAAAACTTGACAGAAACCATCCCTGAACAAGCATAGACATTGGACATAATAAATAAAGATTTTAAATTAACTGTCTTAAATATGCTCAGATAAACTGAAGGAAACCATGGGCAAACAGCTAAGGGAAATCTGAAAAATGGTAAATGGACAAAATATAACTATCAGTAAAGAGATAGAAATTATTTTTTAAAGAATCCAAACAGAAACTCTTGAGCCCAAAATACAATAACTGAAATAAAAAATTTACTAGGGGCCATTGCCTTGCTAGACTCTGCTGTGGTCATGTGCTCTTTGAGCTATGGCTGTCACCATACTTCCTGGCTTTGGCCCCTCCCCCACCTTGGGGAATCTTCTCTCTTCCTTCTCTCTCTCTCTCTCTCTCAAATTTACTTTTAAATAAACAATATTTTTTAATCTAAAAAAATTTCAGTAGGGCAATCAACAACAGATTTGAGCAAGCGAAAGAAAGGATTAGTATGCTTGAAGATAAGGCAATTGAAATTATCAAGTCTGAGAAGAAAAATAAACAGGACGTGAGAGATAACATCAGTTATACTTCATCACAGAAATCTCAGAAAGAGAAGAGAGAGAACAGGGCAGGAAAAAATTGAAGAAATAATGGCTAGAAATGTCCCAAATAGGATGAAAGGCATCAATATAAATATCCAAGAAGTTCACTAACTGTAAGCAGAGTAAACTCAAAGAGAGCCACACCAAGACACATTACAGTCAAACTGTTAAAACCCAAAGACAAAGAGAAAATTTTGAAAGCAGCAAGAGAAAAGTAACTCATTATGTACAAGAAATCCTCAATAAGATTACCAGCTGATTTTAAAACCATGAAGACTATGGAGGGATGATATATTTAAAGTTCAGAGGGAAAATAACCTGTCAAACAAGAATTCTATATCCAGCAAAATGATTTTTAAAGCATTTATTTTAATTTTTTAATTTTTTTAATTTTAAAGATATGGGGTACAATTCAGAGTTAGGTATACAAACATTGATTATGCAGATACCTTTGTTGATAAGGTGTGTCCCTCCCTCCCCTAGCAGTTTCCCTCGACTACCAATTCCACCCCCTCCCCTGGCAGTTTCCCACTACTGCCAATCCCTTTCTATAGTAAGCAAAATGATTTTTTTTAATTTTTATTTTGAAGATGTGGGGTACAATTCAGGGTTACGTATACAAATGATCATTGTACAGATAAAGTTGTTTGGGCCTCATTTTGGTCCCTGCTTCATCCGGTTTGAGGTCAGTTACCCTTATTGATTAAGTGTGCCCTCTCTCCCTCATCTAGCAGTTTCCCACTACTGCCAGTCCCTTTCTTGTAGAAGTGTGATAATTGTTCAGGGTCCACTTATGAGTAAGAACATGTGGTACTCAGTTCTTTGTTTCTGTGATAGATCACTGAGTATTATAGATGCTAAATCTATCCAAGTTGCTGTGAAGTTCATAATTTTGTCCTACTTTATATATATGTACCACATTTTTTTTATCCAGTCTACTTTCGATGGGCAGCACGGTTGGTTCCATGTTTTGCTACTGTGAATAATGCTGCCATAAACATACATGTGCAAGTATCTTTTTAAAATAATTAAAGAGAAATAAGACATCTCCAAAGAAAAAAACTTGAAGGAGTTCATTACTAGTAGACCTGCTCATAAAAAAAATTGCTAAAGGGAGTTCTTTAGGATGAAACAAGGGAGCAATAAATGTAACTCACAGCCATACAAACAAATAAAGAGCTCTAGTAAAAGCAAACACATAGGTAAATATAAAAGCTAGTATTATTGTATTTCTGGTTTGTAGCTCCATTTTTTCCTATAATTTAAAAGACAAGTGAATAAAGCAATCATTGTAAATCTATGTTAATGGGCACACAATGTATAAAACGTAGTCTGTGACAAAACAATATAAAGGAGAAGGGACTAAGATGTATAGGAGCAGAGTGTTTATATAATATTCAAACTAGGTTGTTATAAGTAATCACCAAGGTATCCACTAAGAAAGTAATTATAAAATACACATAAAAGGAAAGCAAAGAGAAATCAAAATGGTATGCTACAAAAAATTAACTAAATACAAAGAAAGGGAGTAATGGAGGAATTGAGGAAGAAAAAACATAAGATATACAAAAAACAAATATCTAAGTGTCAGAAATGAATCCTTCATTATAAGCAACTAAAGTAAATGGAGTAAATCCTCCAATTAAAAGGCAGAGATAGGAGAAGTTTGATTTATCTATATGCTGTTTACAAGAGACTCACTTTAAGTGCAAAAACACAAAGAACTTGAAAGTAAAAGGATGGAAAAATATTCCATGCAAAAGAGAGCTGAGGTGGCTTAATTACTGTCAGACAAAATGGATTTTCAGTCAAGAAAGGTTACAAGAAACAAAGAAGTACACATATGAATGAAAGGTTTGATACAGCAAGAAAATATAACAGCTATAAATACCCAACAACAAGCCCCCAAATATATAAGGCAAAGATGGACAGAATTGAAAGAAAAAAAGTTCCGCGATAATAGTTGGAGTCTTCAATACCCGATTTTCAATAATGGATAGAACAACCAGACAAATGTCAATAAGGAAACAGAGAACTCGAACAACACCATAAACCAATTAGACCTAACAGACATACACAGAAGAATCTGCCCAACAATAGCAGAATACACATTCTCCTCAAGTACACATGGAACATTCTCCAGGAAGGACCATATGTTAGGCTACAAAAAAAGTCTTAATAAATTTTAGGATTAAAGTCATACAGAGTATGTGTTCCAATCACAATGAAATGAAACCAGGTATCAGTAAGAAGGAAAATCAGAAAATTCACAAATATACAGAAATTAAACAACACACTCTTAAATAACCAATGAGTCAAAGAAGAAATCCCAAGGGAAATTAGCAAATATCTAGAGACAAATGAAAACAAAAACATAATATACCAAAACTTATAAAATACAGTGAAATCAATACCAAGAGAGAAATTTATAGTTGTAAATGCCTACATTACAGAAGAAGAAATATCTCAAATAAAAAACCCACCGTACACTTCAAGGAGCTAGAAAAATATCAAACTGGCTAGGCATGGTGGCTCATGCCTGAAATCCCAGCACTTTGGAAGGACATGGCAGGAGGGTCACTTGAGGCTAGGAGTTTAAGACAGTCTGGGAAGGCAACAAAATGAGACCCCCATTGCTACCAAAAAAAAAAAATTTAATTAGTGGGGTGTGGTGGCACATGCCTGCTAGGGAAGTAGTCCTAGCTACTCGGGAGGCTGAGGTTGAAGGATTGCTCGAGTCTGGGAGTTTGAGGTTACAGAGAGCTATGATCATGCCACTGTGCTCCAGCCTGAGCAACAGAGAGAAACATAGTCTATAATAATAATAATAATAATAATAATTTTAAAAATCAGACCGGCCAGGCGAGAGGTTCATGCTTGTAGTCCCAGCACTTTGAAAGGCAGAAATGGGAGCATTGCTTGAGCCCAGGAGTTCATAACTAGCTGGCAACGTAGCAAGACTCCATCTCTATTTTTTAAAAATTAGATCAAACTAAACTCAAAGATAACAGGAAGAAGGAAATAATGCAGATTAAAGCAGAGATAAATGACATAAAAAATTAAAAACAAAAGAGAAAAATCAGTAACATCAGAAGTTGGTTCTTAGAAAAGATCAACAAAATTTGCAAATCTTTAGCTAGACTAAGAAAAAAGAGGGAAGACTCAAATTATTAAGATCAGAAAGGAAAGTGGGGACATTACAACCAATTTGACATAAATAAAAAGGATTATAAGGCCAGGGACAGTGGCTCATGCCTGTAATCCCAGCACTTTGGGATTAGATGAGAGAATTACTTGAGCCCAGGAGTTCAAAACTAGCCTGAGCAACACAGCAAGACCTCATCTCTCCAACAATCTAAAAGTTAGCCAAGTGTGGTGGCACATGGCTAAAGGCCCAGCTACTCGTGGGGCTAAGGCGGAAGGAGCACTTGAGACTGCAATGAGCCATGATCAGTACTCCAGCCTAGCCAATACAGTGAGACCCCAACTCAAAAAAAAGGATGATAAGAGAATACTATGAACAACTGTACACCAATAAATTTGATAGCCTAGATGAAATGGACAAATTCTAAAAACACACACTACCAAATAAGACTAAATAAGAAATAAAAAAATCTGAATACATCTATAACAAGCAAGGAGATTGAATCAGTAATTTTAAAAATCCCCACCAAGAAAAGTTAAGGACCAGATGCCTGAACTTTTCAATGCTCCAGTCCTTCTTGAACTCTTCCAAACAACAGAAGGGGAGCTAATACTTTCTAGCTCTTTCTATGAAGTCAGCATTACCCAATCCAAAGCCAAAGACACCACAAGAAAAGGAAACTACAGGCTAATATCCCTTATGAATACAGAAACAAAAATTCACAACAAAATATTAGAAAACTAAGTTCAGCAGCATAGTTAAATGATCATACACCATGACCAAGTAGGACTTATCCCCAGAATTTGAGGGTGACTCAACAAAGATCAATCAATGTAATAATAGAATGAAGAAAAAAACATATGATCAGTTGATGCATAAAAAGCATTTGACAAAATCCAGTACTCTTTCATGATTTAAAAAGAAAAACACTCAGTAAACTAGGAATAGAAGGGAACATACACAACCATGATGAAGGCCATGTATGAAAAATCCACAACTAACATACTCAGTGGAAAGGATTTTCTCCTGAGATCAGGAACAAGACAATTATGCCTACTTTTGCCACTTCTATTCTAGTACTGGAAGTTCTAGCCAGAAAAATTAGGCCAGAAAAAGAAATAAAAGGCATCCGAATTGGAAAAAAGTACATTTGTCTCTGGTTGTTCACAGATAACATGGTCTTATATGTAGAAAATCCTAAAGAAACCACAAGAAGCTTGTTAGAACTAATAAATGAATTCAGTATAGTTTCAGGATACAAGTTAACACTAAAAAAAAAAAAAAAAATCAGTTGGATACCTATACACTAGCAATGAATAACCCTAAAAGGAAATAAAGAAAACAACTCCATTTACAAAACTAATACTTATGAATAAATTTAATTGAGGAGATGTAAGATTACTACACTGAAAACTATGAAACATTGCTGAAAGAAATTAAAGAAGAACTAAGTAAATGGAAAGACACCCCATATTCATGGATGAAAAGAAAATTATCAAAATAACAACACTATCCAAGGTGATCTACAGATTCAGTGCAATCCCTATCAAAATCTCAATGGCATTTTTTGCAAAAATACATAAACCCATTCAAGAATGTATATGGAATTTCAAAGGATCCCAAGTAGCCAAAACAATCTTGAAAAAGAACAAAGTTGGAGGATTAGCATTTCCTTATTTCAAAACTTACTACAAAGCTACAATAATCAAAACAGTGTGACATTGACATAGACATACAGACCCATAGAATAGGGAACCCAGAAATAAACCCTTGGGTATATGGTCAATTGATTTTTTAATTATTATT
This sequence comes from Tarsius wallacei, assembly GCA_963574415.1. Taxonomy (NCBI): domain Eukaryota; kingdom Metazoa; phylum Chordata; class Mammalia; order Primates; family Tarsiidae; genus Tarsius; species Tarsius wallacei. The sequence continues at coordinate 6,422 of CAUYQG010213523.1, read as the reverse complement.
ATTATTTTTTTTTTTTTGAGTTGGAGTCTCACTCTGTCGCCCAGACTGGAGTGCAGTGGCCGCTCCCGGCCACCTCAGCCTCAACCTGCTGGGCCCCAGCGATCCTTCCACCTCAGTCTTCCAAGTAGCTGGAACTACAGGCACGCGCTACCACGCCCAGCTAATTTTTGATTTATTGTAGAGATGAGGTCTTGCCAAGTTGCCCAAGCAGGTCTTGAACCCACGGGCTCAGGCAATCCACTCACCTCAGCCTCCCAAGGTGCGGGATTACAGGCTGAGCCACCGAGCCCGGTTATTATTATTTTTTATTTGAGGTGGGGTCTTGCTATGTTGCCCAGGCTAACCTCAAACTCCTGGCCTCAAGCATCCCAAAGTGCTAGGATTACAGGTGTAAGCCACAGTGCCTGGCCAGTCAGTTGATTTTTTAACAAGAGTGCCAAGATCATTTAATGGAAAAAGGACAGTCTTTTCAACAAATGATACTGGGAAAACTAGATGTGCACATGCAAAAGAATGATTCTGAACCCTTACCTTACACTATGTAAAAAAAATTAGCTCAGAATGGGTCAAATATCTAAATGAAAGAGCTAAAACTACAAAACCCTTAGAAGAAAACACAGGAGAAACCTTCATGGCCTTATATTTGGCTCTTAAATATGACACCAAAAGCATAGTCAACAAAATAAAAAATAGGCAAATTGGACTTCATTGAAACATCTGCATCAAAGACACCATCAAGGGAGTGAAAAGACAACCCACAGAATGGGCAGAAATGTTTGCAAGTCACATATCTGATAAGGACCTATTATCTAGGATGCATAAAGAGCTCTTACAATAATCATATTTGCTAGAAGGAGGGAAGAATCTGGAGTCTGGAGTGTGGTGAGGAGGCAAGTGTTTCAGGGGAGAGGTAGTGAGGCCTGTGCCAAGGCAGTGACTGGTAAGAGAAGGGAGGGTCTGATGGATTCAGCGGATATTAAGGAGGTAGAGTGAGGCAGCCTGAGGACTGATCTGCTTTAGCTTGAATTATCAGTGAGGCTGGGTGCCAGAACAGCAAGGGGGGGGAGAGGGAAATGAGGGGATGAGGAAATGAAAGTGTTTGGCTGCATAAATAGGGAGTAGGCCAGTCCCAGCCCACACACAGACCCCCAACTTGTGGCTCTGCACCTCGCCCACAGCTCATACCTTCTGCCACAGCCATGGCTCATTCGCTGGCTCTGAGCCTCCTTATCCTGGTTCTGGCCCTGGGCATCCCCCAGACCCAAGGTACGAAGCGGGGAGGGGCCTTGGATGGGGGCAGGGGGCTGGAAAGGTCTGGATAGGAACTTGCAAGCAGCCCCTGGCTCCCTGTGAATTCCACCCTGCAGGCAGCGATGGAGGGGCTCAGGACTGTTGCCTCAAGTACAGCTCAAGGAAGATTCCTGCCAAGGTTGTCCACAGCTACCGGAAGCAAGAACCAAGTTTAGGCTGCCCCATCTCGGCTATCCTGTGAGTAGGCACAGGGGGGTGGGTACAGGCTGGTGGCTGTGGGGGAGGGCATGGTGGGCAAGACTAAGAAGACTTACTCACCCCCAACCCCAGGTTCTCGCCCCGGAAGCGCTCTCTGTCAGAGCTATGCGCAGACCCAAAGGAGACCTGGGTGCAGCAGCTGATGCAGCGTCTGGACAAGCCACAAGCTCCAGATCAGGGCTGTAGAAAGGACAGGGGGGCCTCTAAGGCTAGCAAGAAGGGAAAGGGCTCCAGAGGCTGCAAGAGGTGAGGAAGCCAAAGGGTGGGGGGAGGAGAGCAAAGGGAAGCAAGCCCTAGTCAGTCCCTCACACCCCTCTTCTGCCCTCCCAGGACTAAGCAGTCACAGACTCCAAAAAGGTCATAGCCTGGTGACCAGCCTGGAGCTCCGGAGGCCCCCACCAGCCTCACCAGGGCTTGGAGCCCTAATCCAAGGGGCTAGAAGAAAACTCAGGGCCCTGGAGCAGCCGCCCCACACTGGCCTTCCACACTCCTCTTTCTGCTTCAACCATCCCATCTGCATTCCCAGCCCTACCATGCATGGCTGAGTTGCCCACACCAGGCCTGGCCCAGAGAGACAGAGGAGGGAGAGTCTCCCAGGGAGTATGAGAGGAGACAGCTGGACTGTCCCATCTAAGGAGAATCACCCAGGACCCTGGACCTGATCTTGCATCTCATTGCACCCCCCTTATTCCTTATAAATATGATTTATACTCAACCGAATAAAAAGCTGTTCCAATCTCCCCTCAACTACCTCTTTCTGTGTGTTTGTGTCCATGGGGATATCTATGCCACTACAGGTTAGCGTCACACAATCTGGGGGTCCAGCCAAGAGATCGGGCTGGTGAATTGTATGTTCCCACCTCCCCCAAGAGTTTCCTTGCCTCCCATGTGCTGGGACCTTTGGGCAGTTAAAGGGAAGCTAATGATCAGGGTGGGACCGGGCCCTCTGAGGAATCCCTGCCAATGGAGAGATGGAGGACCCAGACCACACACCTCCAATGGCTCTGCAGGCCCCTAAGACCCTGAAAAGGTCCCTTCCCTGACTCTGTCCAGCACTCCTGCACTCTTTACTCCAGGAATGACCTCCAGTCCATTTCCCAGATCTACCAGGGACTTCCTCCCTTGTCCTTGTGACCTACTGAAGAAGAACCCCTAAGTACCTCTTTGGAAGAGTCCCCAGGAGGCAAACTGTGGCCTGGGTCCATCTATAAAACAAGCACACACAAGAATTACTGAAACCTTCCCTAGCACAGTTCCACCTTGAGATCGCCCCTGGGAGGCAAAGACTCAGTCCTGTTCCATGAAGCTCAGGCCCCTGATGTCTTCTCTTTGTTAAATGGAGCTTTTGTACTCTCCTTCTATGCCTATCTGGGTCCTTTATTCCTTCAGTTTCCTTCTAGGTAAGAAAGCCTTTTCCCTTTTCCTGTTTTTCTCCTTTCTCCCCCGGCTGGGACCCAGGCTATTTTAGCCCCTTCAACCTCTTGACGCCAAGGAATAAGTCTCTTGGGGTAGCCCTTTGGGACCCCAGGATTCAGAGGTAAATCAGTCTCCTCCCCAAGAAGACTCCAGCCTGCCTCTCCTCCACCTCTTCCTCCCCAGGGCAGAGACTCTTCAGTCCGCCCCTCACCCCCAGGCAGGGAGAAATAAGGCAACTGAATGGGTTCCCCACAATGCAGGAAAGGAGGAACAGGTCCTGGAGGAGGGTCAAGGAAGGCAGGGACCCAAGAAGCTAGAGGCAGATGCTCCACCACCTCTTCCTTTCATGAAAGCCTGAGTATGCCACAGCTCTTACCATTCATTTATCATGAAAGTGTTAAAAGTATTTGCTTGTCTGCTCCTCTTGAGGCTTGTGAAGACAGGGGCTCCTCCCTACCTATCCTCATGTGTCAGGTGTGAAATTAGTCCACAAACTCAGATGTGAAAGAAATGCTGCATTTTAAAATGTGCTTTAACTGAACTTAGTTTCTCCTCCAAACTCCTGCACTAAAGTGCTGGTGAGAATTCAATAGCAGACCCTCTTGGGGATTCCATCTGCCAAGGACCATGCAAAGGTCACGGAATCATCAAGATTCAGGGGAGATTGTCTACCTCTTCCCTCCCCTCCGCCAACACACACACCATCCCATCACTGAACATCAGTGTCACCAGTGAGTGTTCCCACCCCTGTGGTTCCAGCAGACAGGTCCTGGATTCTCAAATTCTTGGCTCTGTGTCACATCTGAGAAATTCTGGACTTGGACCTGGTCTCTCCAGACACCCCCAAAGCCTCTGGGCTTAGACCTGGCCTCCCCAGACACTCCCCAAAGTCATCTACTCAGAGTTTTGCCACTTGCTCCATCACAGCCAGAAATTCGAGCCCTGTGCCCCAAGTGGCTAGACCCACACGGCAATCTTTCCAGCCCCTCCAGAGCATACCCACTTCCCCAGCTTCACTTTTTATTTTATTTTTTTAAGAGACCAAGTCTCGCTCTGTCACCCAGGCTGGAGTGCAGTAGCACGATCATAGCTCAGACTCAGACTCCTGGGCTCAAGCGATTCTCCCACATCAGCCTCATTGTCATTGAACTACAGGCACATGCCTGGCATCTTGCCTAGGTTTATTTTAGAATTGTACAAAAGGAGAGGGACCTTTAACATCAGGATGCCTCTACTCTCAGCCCTGCCAAAACCCTTGCCTGCTCTAAAGCAAAAAGGAAAACATAGGCAGAACAAACAAAATTTCCTATTTCACTCAATTCTCCTGCCATCTAGAAAATCTAGAGGTTATGGAAGAGTTCCTGGTATCACACAACCTTCCAAGTTAGAAACAAGAAATTGAAACCCTAAACAGACCAATAGCAATGCAGGAAATTGACTCAACTATATATACATGCATGCCTGGTATTTGCCTCAAACCCTGCTCAGAGTAGGCATGCAATATATTATTTGTTCCATCAGAGAATGAGTGGCCACTCTCCTTGTCTGCCTTCATTTTTTATAATGTTGTCCTGTTCTTCTTTCTGCAGGAAGCATAATTAAAAAAATATCAAATAATACATTGCTTTAAAATATCAAAAGTACCAAAAGGTTTATTCTTAACCTCATTTCCTACTATTTTTAACTCTTAAGCTATTTCTTCTAGGACTTGGTGTCATATGTTTAAAAACTTTGTTTATGTCTCTGTTTTTCAATTTACCTATTTTTAAATGCTACAAATTGACTTCCTACTAGAAAAAGTGAAGATTTAGCTCTCTTACCAACCCTCCTCTCCTGTCACTGCTGCCTCTAACTGTAGTCACAACATGACATTTAGATCAAGATTACATTATTATATTTAGATCATGATTGCAGTTTACATGATTATGTATTATGTAATATGTATTATAACTACATATTACATTAGTATGACTATGTAAATGCCATTCACTGCAGAGCAAAGTAGTGTACTATGCTTACTTTTTGTTTTTATTAAAGTTCTAATTGCTCTTCCTTTTTTAAAATACATATCTCATTAGAAAAATCTAAATAACTGGCTGGGTGCAGTGGCTCACACCTATAATCCCAGCACTTTGGGAGGCCAAGGTGAGAGAATTGCCTGCGCCCACAGGTTCAAGACCAGCCTAGGCAACTTGGTGAGACCTCATCTCTACAACAAATCAAAAAATTAGCCAGGTGTGGTGGCGCATACCTGTAGACCCAGCTACTTGGAAGGCTAAAGTGGAAGGATCACCTGAGCCGAGCAGGTGGAGGCTGTGGCACGCCAGCCTGGGCAACAGAGTAAGACTCTGAATCAAAAAAAGAAAAGAAAAGAAGAATCCAGATTACTAAGATAAAGTCACAGAAGACAAAAATATTGTAGATCAACAAGACAAAAAGCTGATTCTTGAAAGGATAAATAATATTGACAGACTCCTGGCCAGACTGACTACAAAAAGAGAGAGATAAAGTCCAAATAAACACAGTCAGAAACGGGAAAGGTAATGTCACAACTGACCCTGAAGAAATTCAAAAGATTATCAGAGATTACTATGAACATCTGTATGCAAATAAACTAGAAAATCTAGAGGTTATGGAAGAGTTCCTGGTATCACACAACCTTCCAAGTTAGAAATAAGAAATTGAAACCCTAAACAGACCAATAGCAATGCAGGAAATTGACTCAACTATAAGAAACCTCCCTACCAATAAAAGCCCTGGGCCAGATGGCTTCTCAGCTGAATTCTACAACATATACAAGGAAGAGCTGACACCAATCCTATTGAAAGTATTCCAGGTAATCAAGAAGGATGAAATTCTCCCTAGCTCATTTTATGAAGCTAATATCATATTGATACCCAAAACTGGCAAAGACCCAACAAGGAAAGAGAGTTACAGGCCAATTTTACTGATGAACATAGACACAAAAATTCTCAACAAGATTCTAGCAAATCAGATTCAACAACACATTTCAAAGATCATCCACCATGACCAGGTAGGCATCATTCCTGGGCTGCAGGGCTGTTCAACATTCACAAGACCACAATCATAATTCAGTACATTAACAGGTGTAAAACCAAGAACCATATGATTATCTCAATAGACATAGAAAAACACTCAACAAAATTCAGCATCCCTTATTGATAAAAAGCCTTGAATTCCTAAGCATAGAAGGAACATTCCTCAAAACAATAAGAGCCATCTATGACAAACCTGTAGACAACATTTTGCTTAATGGGCAGAAGCTGGAATCATTTCCCTAAGAACTGCACAAGACAAGGATGCCCACTCTAAACCCTCCTATTCAACATAGTACTGGAAGTCCTAGCCAGAGTAATCAGCCAAGAGAAGGAAATCAGGGGTATCCAAATAGGAAAAGAGGAAGTTAAGCTATCCCTCTTTGTGGATGATATGATTCTATGCCTAGAAAACCCTAGAGAGTCTGTCAAAAACCTCCT
>CAUYQG010213517.1:0-11750 GCA_963574415.1 Tarsius wallacei | reverse complement strand
CGGGCTGGGCTCCTGGGCGGGCGGGGCGGGACCCAGGCTCCCTCCCGGGGGCGGGCGGCGCTCAGGGGCCCTGGGGGCCGCGAGGCAGCGCTCGGATGGGCCGGGGCGGCGGGTTGTCCAGGACGGGCTCGGGGCGGGCGCGCGCGCCGCCGCGGCGCTTCTGCTTGCGCAGCAGGTAGCTCGAGTACTGCACCTCGGGCATGGCCAGCTTGAGGCAGGCCTCGGCGGCCGGGCCGGCGCCGCCGCCGCCGCCGGGCAGGTCGTAGCCCATGATGTCCACCTTGCGGCTGGGCTGCCACGGCTGCAGCTGCTTGGTGCGGATCTGCGCCGCCGGCCGCAGCACCGGCTCGTCGCCGAAGCAGCGCCGCAGCAGGCGCTGGCGGGCCTCGCGCAGCTCGCGCGCCTCGCGCTCCACGCATGCGCGGCCGGCGCGCGCCACGCGGCGCCAGAAGGTGGCGTTGAAGTGGTCGTAGAGGCCGGCGTCGAGCGCGTTCCAGGCGCGCGCGGCCCGCGCCAGCGCCGCGGGGATGGCGGCCAGGCGCGAGCTGGCGGCGCGCGCGTTGAGCTTGGCGTAGAGCACGTCGTCCAGGTCCCAGGCCAGCAGGCGCCGCAGCAGCACCAGCGACTCGTCGAAGTACTCGGCGATCATGACGAGCGAGAAGACCTCCTCCACCTGGCGGATGAGGCCCGCCAGGTAGGCGGCGTCGTCGCGCGGGCTGCGCTCGTTGTCGCCGCCCAGGTCGTAGGCCAGCGTGTTGTGCGCGAACATGGCGAAGTGCTCGCCCGCGCGGTAGTAGGCCTCGGGCGCGCGCAGGAACGCCTCGAGCGACGCGTTGGGCACGCGCCGGAAGGCCGGGCAGTACTGGTTGTAGTAGCTGAAGAGCGACTCGAACATGGCGGCCGGCTCGCGCAGGATGGTGACGTAGACGGTGCCCGGCGGCATGAGGCGCTGGAGCTCGGCGCGGTCGAAGCGCAGGTGGCTGGCCAGCACGTGCGGCGGCCGCGTGGCCGGGTGCACGAAGTGCGCCGAGAAGTTGCGCGGGTAGCAGAACTGGTGCTCGCAGCTCGGGTGCGGCAGGGCCACCGTCAGGTTGTGGCGCTCGGCGAAGCGGAACAGGATGTTCTGCACCGTCGTGCCCGCCGTCTTGTGCGTCTTCAGGAAGGCCACGGTCATGTGCTTGGGGCGCGGCGGCGTGTCCCGCGGCGGCGGGCAGCTCAGGGGGAACAGCTTGGGGTACCTGCGGAGCCCAGGGGGGCGGTACAGAGAGGAGGGGGTAAGGGGTGGGCCATAGAGCGGCCGTCGTGGGCTTTACTCATGGGACATGAGAGGGTGGTGGTCTTTTTTTTTTTGAGTTGGAGTCTCACTCTGTCGCTGGAGGGCAGGGGCATGCTCACGGCCACCGCAGCCTTGACCTGCTGGGCTCCGGCGATCCTTCCGCCTCAGCCTTCCAAGTAGCTGGAACTACAGGCACGCACCACCATCCCTGGCTAATTTTTTGATTTATTGTAGAGATGAGGTCTCGCCAAGTTGCCCGGGCTGGTCTCGAACCCTTAGGCTCAGGCAGACCTCTCATCTTGGCCTCCCAAAGTGCTGGGATTATAGGCGTGAGCCACTGCACCCAGCTGGCTGATGGTGGTCTTTAAGATGACTCCCACGAGCCCTGCTGGCCTCTGAGCATTGATGCCCTTGAAAGATATTCCCCTCCCCTTAAGTATGGGCTGGACTTATTAGTGTTTCTAAGGAATAGAAGAGGCAGAAATAATGCCATGTCACTTCTGAGTTTACATCCTCAAAAGACTGACTTCTATCTTGTCTTTTTCTCTCTCTTCCTCAATCCAGGATGACTCATGCTGGGGGAAGCATGTTGCCAGTTGAGAGCAGCCCTATAGGGAGATACCAGTAGTCCCCAAGGAACTGAGGCCCTCAGTTCTTCAGTTTACTTGAAGAACTGAAGCCTGTCAAAAGGATATGGTTGGAAGCAGATCCCTTCCAGTCAAGCCTTCAGATGAGACTGCATTCCCCAGCTGACACCTTGGTTGCAGCCTCATGGAAGACCTTGATCCGGTGGTACCCAGCAAGCCACACCTGGATTCCTGACCCATGGAAACTATGAGATCGTACATGTTTGTTGTTTTCAGCTGCTATACTTTTTTTTTTTTTTTTGAGTTGGAGTCTTACTCCATTGCCCAGGCTGGAGTGCAGCGGCACGCTCACGGCCATCCCAGCATTGACTTGCTGATCTCTGTTGATCCTTCCCCCTCAGCCTTCCAAGTAGCTGGAACTACAGGCATGCGCTACCACACCTGGCTAATTTTTGATTTATTGTAGAGACGAGGCCTCTCCAGGTTGCCCAGACTGGTCTCGAACCTGCAGGCTCAGGCAATTCACTCGCCTTGGCCTCCCAAAGTGCTGGGATTACAGGCTGAGTCACCGAGCCTGGCCAGCTGCTACATTTTAAGGTACTTTGTTTATATAGAAACAGATAATATAAGGGACAAAGGCCATTGGCGATTCTCCAGGAATCCCACTTTACAGGCATAGAAACTGAGAACCAGAAGGAGAAAAATCACTTACATAACATCTGGTGACAACTCATTCACAAAATCCTCTTGATCTTTCTCCTTTTTATTCTTTAACTGGCTCTCCACTTTGTACATGGGTGGCTCGGGACTTTGTGGCAACCCGTTTGTTTTGTTTCTGTTAAGGCCTCTGGAGACTCATTCATTCATTCAACAAATATTTTTTGAGTATCTGCTATGTGCCAAGCACTGTCCTAGGCTCAAGAAACACGCTAGTCTACAAAAACATGATAATCCTAGCCCTTGTGAAGCTTGCTTTTCTGTTCTTCATTCTTGAAATGAGGGTGTTTGGGATTTCAAACCAGCAGATCATCTGACAAGGGGGGCTGGGCCCATGCACACCAGTCTCAGGGGCAGACCATGTAGAAATGGGATGTCAAGGCCCCAAGAGATGCAGGGATTTGCTGGCTCACACAGTGAGTCAGGAGCAGGGTCAGGGTTCTTGTTGGTCATCACATGGCATCCTGTACCAGGGTGACTAGCTGGGTCACACATTCTCAGCAGTCCCACTTTACAGATGAGGAAACCAGGGCTCAGAGAAGTGAGGGGTCTTGGCCTTGCCCAGCACAAGAGAAGTAGTTTCCATTACGGAGGCACTCAACTGCCTGCCGTGGGAGGGCTTCGAGCAGGACTCAAATCCCAGCTAACTAACTGTAGACTTCGAACAATCATTTAACCTTTCCCATGAAGATCGTTCCCTGCCCAGGGAGGCTGTGTGACTCTAAAGGGAACGCACTTTCAGAATAGAGGGAAGGAGCAAAGCTTAGTGGTAGAAGGACTCTTCTGGCAGCCGGAAGAGTGGGAAGGGGCGCTTCCAGTTCTGTTAACCCAGGCCGGGCTATGGGAGCATTGCGCCTCCCTGGGGCCCCGCCCCCTCGCCGAGGCCCCGCCCCCTTACCAGCTGAGCTGCGCCCCCTGGTGGATGAGGAGGCTTACTGTGCTGCACCCTAGCACCAGCAACAGGACTTTCCTGCGGCTCATCATCTTGGTGGCCTGCTGCAGGCGCTGGAGGATGGGTGGCATGGTGGAGTGCCCACCCCTGGACTTGCCAGGGCCTCGCTATCCGGGACTCCCTCTGCAGGCACTCATGGGGGATCCTGAGGCTCTGGTAGCAGGGCCAGTGTTCCCGAGAAGCCTGGCAGGAGAAGAAGGCAGACAGGTTTGCAGTGGGCAGAGGAGATGGGCTCCAGGCCCCAGCAGGACTGTTGCAGAGGGGCGGGTGAGCAGAGCGGCCAGGGTAGATCAGGTTCCTGCCTCCTGTTACCAAGACCCTATCTCCTCACTGCTCCAGATAACCGGGTCTTGGGTGGAATTACAGGGACTGGTGTGTAGCCAGCCCTTCAGGCTGTAGCCACTCCCTTCCTTGAGCCCTGTCTCTGCCTCTCCACCTTCCCTGAACTCGGCTTTGTCTCGTGGCCGTTTGTGTCTGTTTCCCCAGTATGTTGGCCTCAGCACCAGGGCTTGGCTCAATGCTGAAGTCTCAACTCAAAAGTTTCCCCCACTCCGGGACTCCTTGCCTGATTGCTTCAACCAAGGGTTGGTCCTCACTCCGCAGAGAGACTGAACTCAGAAACATCGATCAGGCCCTTGCCACGTCTTGGATTGGTACTGCAGGCTTACCCTACGTACTATTAGATACGTAATCCCATTTGGTCCTCACTACGACGCTAACATATGTATTTCTCCCACTTTACAGATGAGGACACTGAGGCCCTAAGAGATGCTGTTACCTGTCCATGGTTACACAGCTGGTAACAGTAGAACTGTGATCCATACCTGCTCTTTCTGGCTCCAGAGTCCATGCTGTGTGTTGTTCCCATAGAGAATGTATTTTCCCTACCTAGCCCTAGACTCTGGCAACTCTGTTTGCTTCTGAGACCTGAGCCCTCCTAGCTGGGCTCCTGCCCTGAGGCCCAAGGCCGAGAAAACCATGAGAGAGAAGGACTAGAAATCCTGGAGCCCTGTCTGGATTCCATCCCCAGCCACCTGAAACCTTGGCACCCACCAGCTAACTGCAGTGAGAGGTGCCTGGCCAAAACAATAGGATGACAGCCTGGGAAGGGACTGGGGGTGGGTACAGAGGTGGCTTCTGCTTGCCACCCTGCCGAAAATCTCCAGGTGAGCCTCCATCCCAGGTGAGTGGCAGGAGTGAGAGGTAGGAGAAGGGCCTGGCTTCAGGCTGGTCTCTTTTTCCCACAGCAATGCCTTGGCTTGAAGGCAGCCCAGCCCTTGGCAGCTCCTGTGGAAAGCCAGCTTCAGCAGTGATGTTGTCCCCAGGCTAGGATGGGGACTCCATCTTAAGAACCTGTCTCCAGGTTCAAGTTCAGCTTCAGTCTGCACACACATCCCTCTCCAAAGGGGAGAAGGAACTTCGAACCTTATGGGCTTGTGCATGTGTGTGGAACTAGGACACCTGGGTCCCAGGAGGGGTGAGGTAATGTGAAAACCCTTTTGGCCATCACCTTCCCCTGGGACCCAGGGCTTGGCTTCCAATCTCTCTTCTTGTCCCCCCTCCTTAATCCTGGATTACATCGAAACCTGTTTGGGTGGAAAGATGTCTGGTTATGCCTCCCCTTTTCTCTCGGCCCTATCACCTGGTCTCCTCCACCAGCCCGCAGACAGATTTAATCTTTCTGGAGCCGAGGGGTGAAGGGTCCAGCCACAGAGGACAACCAAGGGCATAGCAGAGGAAGCTGAAGGCTCTCCATCTTGCTGGGGCAGAGATGGGCTGGCCCGGCCTGGGTAGGGTGGCCTACAGGAGGAAGTGAGAGCCCTTGGCCCTCTGAGGAGGCACAGCTTCTTCCTTTGCCTAGAGGACTTGGTGAGCAGATGGAGGTTTCCCCAGGGACAAAGCAGGGACAAGGCTATTTCCACCTTTGCTAAGCTTGCCGCAACCACTCTGTTTCTCGCAGGAGTCAGCCAAGATCAAGCCCGTGGGTAGGTACAGTGGGCCTGTCCCCCAAGGAGAAGCTTCAGTTGGCCACACAGAGCGACAGGGGTGCTTGGTGCCCTCCTCCGCTCCACTCCCCAGCCTTTCCCCACTCTCCTCCAGGGCTTAACTCTGGGGAGCCAGCCAGAACCCAGCCTGAGGCCTGCCTGGGGATAGGACATCATCAGTGCAGGAATTCTCTGGACATCAGCCCCTGAAGGAAGGCACCAGTTTCTGTTTGGCCACCATCAGTGACAGGCTGCTCACCACTTCTAGATACAGCCTGGACCCTTTCAAGCAGTTCTGGCCGTTCAAGTTATTTCCAGGACTGTTAGGATCGCCCCACCACGGGCGGTGCCACCTTGGTTGCCTCTTCCATCTCCCGTTCGGCACAGTTGCCGGTGCTGCCCTCCTAGGACTCACAGAGCATTTTTCTCCATGACAGACCTTCAGGTATTTGGAAGCAGTAATCCTGTCTCCTCTGGGTGGGCACCTGGCCAGACTAAACATTCCGGTCCCGAGAGAGGGTGCTGCTCGGACATTGGTGGAGGCCTTCCTTCCCTCAGTAAGTTCACTCCAAGATGCCTGTTTTGGAGTTGGAGTCAGGGCAGTGGCACTCAGGGAGGGGCCACCTGGGCTGGGGGTTGCCTTCTGATCTCCAGGCTGGTGCAGAGTCAGGCTTTAGAGCAGTGGCCCTGGCTCCTGCCCCTCTGCGGCTTCGAACGACTTCCCGCTCACCCTGATGTCTTCTCCATGAAGAGCGGCAGGTCCCCTCAGCTACCTCAGGCAGGTCAGGTTGTCCAGCCTCATCAGAACATCAGTGCTAATTTTAGTCAGAACAATCTACCTCAGGCTGCTGCCCGGTTTTGCAAATTGCTTTCTTTTCTCCAAGGAACCAAAGAAGAAATAGTGTAACTGGCCAGAGCTTTGAAAATGGGCCTGTGTGCCCACCCACTCCTAAGTGAGTCCCTTCTCCTCCGTCTTCTCTGAGCTCCAGGGCGATGCCCCTGCACTTCGGGGACGGGGTGCCCTGGCCTGGACCACTTGGACCTGACCGCTGGATGACCTGGAGACTCCATCCTGACGTGAGGGAGGGCACAGCCCAGTGAGGGGGAATCTGACCCAGGGCCCTCGAGAGGAAGGGGCGAAGGGCTGAGGGGGGCTGCAAACTAACGGCCCAAGAGAGCAGATTTCTCTCCATGTCCCTTTCTCCCCAGCCTGCGCCAGATCCCCCCGCCCCACAACCTCCTCTCTGTCATCCACCCCCGCGTCATCCCTGCCTCCGAGTTCCCTTCATCTTCTCTCCATCACTACCCACGAACACCCCACCTCCAATTCCTTCAATTCCGTCCCCCCCTGCCTCAAGGATCCGGCCACCAGGATCTGGTCACCATGGGGGATAGGCCAGATTCGCCCTCTCACCTGCCTCCTCCCGCTCCCCAGGGACAGAGCGCCTTCCTCTTCATGCCCTCTCCGGACACTGGGCCCCCAAGATAGTCTCACGCCCCTCTCCCTCGGCCCGCATCCCGGTCCGGTCCGCTCCCGTCCCCCCAGCCCCAGGCCAGCCACTGCAGTACTCACGCCGCGCGCGTGGGCTTTGCCTCCGACCCGGGTTGGGGGCGGCCGCCGCTATCTCCCACCCCTTGTCCCCAAATCCGCACCGGGTCCCAGGGCGCCGGGGCCCTGCGCGCCAAGTGCCGGTCGCTCGCCTCGCTGCGCCGGGATGGGATCAGGTGGCAGCGTCCGCTAGGCTCGCTCCTCCCGGCTCTGCCCGCCCCCCGCCCCCCATCGCACACCGGAGGAAGGGGAGGGGCGGGGCTAGGCCTCGAGCGAGCAGGGGGGAGAGAGAGGGGGGGGGGGGAAGGAAGCGGGAAGGGGAGGGGGATCCCAGACTTGCCCGCTGGCTGCTGTGGACACTCTCTGGGGGCATCTTCGGAGGCAGGCATCTTCCTCTGGCAACCTTGCAGAGTCGGACACCAGTGTGCCAGCTCCCATCTCTCGCTCAACAGATTGGAAAACTGAGGCCGGGAAGGTGTCGACAACCTTGCTGGATATTCCTGGGCCCCACTGGGCTGGTAGAGCTTTTTCCCCAGTGAGTTAGAGATGCAGGTACACTTACAGGCACCCACATCTCTCCCTCCCCTTCTGCTCTTGCCACCTCCAGCAGAGAAGCACAGCTGTAGCCTTGCCTGGTCCCATCTGCTCTCACACCCCCTCTTTCCTTCCAGCCTGTCCCCGACACCCTCTGAGGCAGTCGCTGCTGCTCACCCATTCTTCCTCACCAGGACTGTAGACTCCCACATTCTCAACTAGAGCTTTAGTAAGACTAGAATCCCTACCCAGGAACCTTGCACCAGGCATCAAAGAATCCAAGTTCAATCCTGATTCTCTGCCTTCAACTCCCAGAGTCAAGGGCAACTCCCCGAGCACTGTTGCCTCCAGCTCTAAAATGGTAAGCTGTTCTTGGAACTGTTCCGAGATTATACACATGATGCCACTTCTAAATGGGCCCCTTCTCTGTCCCCTTTGAGCTCCAGGGCTGATGTCCCTGTACTTAGGGGAGAGGGGGCACCCTGGCCTGGACCACAAGACTCCCTGTGAACACCTGTCTCAGCCCTTAGTTCCTATCACCTGAGAGTTGGGCAGTGGTTCCTCCAAAGCCATGCCAGACATGGACAGCCCCACATTTAGTTCTGTGGCTGGCTTGGACACCTGCTTTCTCCTTTGCTCTGGGCCTGGTAAGGCAAGGATTTTGGAGCTGGCAAGGATCCAGCCACCCAAAGCTGGGACTAGAAGGGGCTGGATACCACCATCTGGACTCACATTGGCAATAGGTAGGTATCATGTGAGGGTCCTTGGTGAGGAGAAGAAGGGAATGGAGATTCTTAAGTGTCAAGAGAACTGCTGGTGGCGCCAGTTTGGCCCCTTGGGCATGCCACCTTCTCTGTGCCCCTCAATCTTCCCCTCTGCAAAATTAGGGGGCAGGCTACCCTGCCTGCCTCCTTTGGCTGTTGCAATAAAATGGGGCCCCATCATCAGCCCCTAGTTTATTCTATCTCAAGGACCCCTCTCCTTCCCCAGCACCTACACATGCCTTCAGCCTCAGATGACCCGCCTGGGATCTCCTGTTATATGGAGCAGAAGAGCCTTCCTTTGGGCTGGAAAGGTTCCGCCTGAGTGGGCTGGCAGGCTGGAAGGAAGGGCATTGCTGCTTTTTCTTTTGTGTTGTCCTTTCCGGGTTTGGCTTCCCCTCTGGGGGTGGCAGAAGCAGTCTGGGGTAGTGATGATGTTCATGGAAGGGTGAGATGGTTAAGGTTTGGGTAGGAGGAAAAGAACTTCCCAGCCTGTGCGGAGATGTGAGCCAGACTTTCCCAGCCCAGTCCTTTTCTCTGTCTCCCGCCAAACCCCACCTTCCCTGGACCTGGGGCTCCATTCTTTTTTCCCCTCTGCCAGGTACTTCTCCATTGGGGGCAGCTGGCAAAATGGAGTAGGCTAGTGAAAAGATCTGAAGGGTGTGTGTAGGGGGAAACCGAGATCATTTTACTTGAGTCTCCCTCTCACTTACTCACCACACACACACACACACACACACACACACACACACACACACACACACACAGCCTGGCTATCAGTGAGAGAGCAGAGCTGGGGAAAGAAATCGAATTGATGGGGCGGGACAAGAGATGGAAACCGGGCAGGCAAGAATCCCTGCCCGTCTTTACCTCTGGCCCCAAAGGCCACGGGGAGTGGAGGTGAAGTTGGGGAGTGGGAGGCAGGATGTGAACTCCCTGCCAGTAGGCATCGGGGACTGAGGGAAAAAAAGAACCCGAATGTATTTTCGAGACTAACAAAGACAAAAATCCTGCCGCCAGAAAGATTGTTCTCTTTTTTCCAGTAATCATTTACTGGGCGCCTCTTAAGCGCCAGGTGCTTCAAGACACACACACACACAAATCAAATCCCTGCTCACATTTTTGGGATGGAGGTAGGGAGAAAAGGCAAGAGAGACTTGACGAGTGGTGGCGATTTGCATGTATTATAGGAGCTCCAAGAAAGGAAAGGGAAGCGGGAGAAAGCTTAGCGGAGGAGATGACATTTAAGCCGGCCTGGACGGTGGAAAAAGGGGCTTTAGTGTCGCCCTTCCCCCAGGTCGGCCCCTGGATCTCAGCCCGGGCGGGCCCGCTCCTCTCCCGGCTCCGATCCCCTTTCAGCTCATTCATCCATGCTTGGGCCGGGGGTGGGCGGGCAGACAATCAGACACTGTTTTATCACAGGCTTCGGCTCCAGCCTCCCGCTTGGCGCCCGCAACGCGCGGCCGCCGTGGAAGGAGTCTCTCGGGACTCCTTGGGAACGTAAGCGCCCGGCCCTCTCACGTCCGAGCACCGCGTCGCGCCGGAAGGCTGTCTGCGCTCGGGCAGGTGAGGCGCCGAAAGCGCTCCCTGGGGCAGGACCGGCCTTCCCGCAGCCCCGCCCACGATCCAGCCGCCCGCCTTCGGGCGCCGCAGCCGGGCTTCGACCCGCGGAGACCGAGACCCGCGTACTACAACTCCCAGAAGGCTTTGCGACCAGACCGCCTAGGGACAGAAAGGGCGCCTCTGCGGCGAATCCCGTCTCCCAGAGCACGGAAGTGGGCGGGCCTCCATCCGCACCGCCTTCCAACCATTGAGAGGACGTGGCGAACGGCGCTGCCGGAAGTTCCGGGAAGTGGGCCCCGAGGCTGTCCCGCGCTTCCGGTTTGGTCGCGCGCCTTCCTGCGGCTAAAATGGCGACCGAGCATCCGGAGCCTCCCAAAGGCGAATTGCAGCTGCCGCCGCCGCCGCCTCCAGGGCACTATGGCGCCTGGGCTGCCCAGGAGCTTCAGGCCAAATTGGCAGAGATCGGAGCTCCGATCCAGGGTGAGGAGTACAGGAGGTCAAGAGGGGGCTGCGTGGACTTGCGGTGAAGCGGAGCCTGGTTACCCGGGAGACCCCGGCGCGAGGGGCGGAGGCCGGTCGCTGGGGCCTGACCTGGCTGGGCTGGGCTGGCCAGCCCCAGTCCGGCCTGCCCCACTGACCCTGTATTTTGTCCCGCAGGGAGTCGCGAGGAGCTGGTGGAGCGTCTGCAGACCTACACCCGCCAGGTAAGCGTTGGGAGCGGGAGGTCAGGATAGGCCGATCTTCTCCAGGTCTTCACGACCCCTCATGCTCGATGTTCGTTCTTTAAATGCCTCAGCACGGCAAGCGAGGGTTTGCCCTTTTTGGCTTGTACTTGCCTTTTTCGGCTTCGTTGTAATCGCTTCTGTCCATCTTGGTTCTCTCCGGTGCCCAGTACAAGCTTGGCAGACAGGCACTGAGTACATTTTGTTGAATGAATGGACAAGAACGTTGTTTAGTGGACCAGCTCCTTTCGGAATGACCTAGAGGCCTTTCTCTTTTGCAGACTGGCATCGTGCTGAATCGGCCGGTTTTGAGAGGGGAAGATGGGGACAAAGCCGCTCCCCCTCCCATGTCAGCACAGGTAATGAGGTTCTTTCATTTTTCAAGGTTCCGTCTGTTCAGGGCAGCCCCTCCTCTTACATGCAGTGGACTTAGGATGCAACTAGCAGATTGGGAAGGGAGTTGCTGCCGCGACAGAATTAGGAGCTCTTCAGTTCTCTCTTTGGTGTTCACACTTGCCCCCTTTCTCAATGTCTGCTCCTCAAAATTCTACCTGTCATTCAAGATTCAGCTGACATACCTGGAAGCCTGACTTGATCCTCCCCCGACTAGAAGTAATTACCCTCTTCTTTGCCCTCCCAAGGCACAATTCCCATGATATTCAGTGAGACATCAGGGCTCTCTGATTTAATTTCATACACCTTGTGTTTAGTAAGTCATTGGGGTTTGCATTGTGTTGGCACAGCGTTTCATACTTATTTATATCATCTCAACTTCCATGTTCCTTTTGGTCCAGAATTTGATTATTTTTCTCTAAAGTAGTGGCTCTGACCTGGGATCCATTGATCTCTGTGTGTGGGATGAGGAGTCCCTAGATGGCCTTTAGAGGTGTGTCTGAGTTTTCTGAAATCGTGCACAAAATCAGCGTTCATGGTATTTTTCTGGGGAGAGAGTTGATAGCTTTCTTTGGCTGGTGCTCCAAAGTTAGTATTGTCTTCTCTTGGTAATGCTGTGGAGAAGATATAACCATCACTAGGAAGCATTTAACTACTCATTCTACAAACATTTGCTGGAGATCTATGATGAACCAGATGACAGGACTCAAA
>CAUYQG010213514.1:27500-53838 GCA_963574415.1 Tarsius wallacei | reverse complement strand
TCCCTCCCCCCCTCTCATCCCAGCCTTATTTCTGTATGCATAGAAAGTTCCAGCTCCTTGGAAGGCTGAGGCGGAAGGATCGCCGGAGCCCAGCAGGTCGAGGCTGCGGTGGCCGGGAGCGGCCACTGCACTCTAGTCTGGGCGATCGAGTGGGACTCCAACTCAAAAAAAAAAAAAAAAAAAGGAATATTTCAGGCTTTCTCATCAGAGCAGTTCTGGCCATATAAAGAGTTGAGGGCCAGGCACGGTGGCTCACACTTATAATCCCCGTGCTTTGGGAGGCTGAGGCCGGAGGATCACTTGAACAAAAGAGTTCAAGACCAGCTTGAACAATATAGGGAGACCCTGTCTCTACGAAAAATAAAAAAATTAGCCAGGAGCAGTGATACGCCCTTGTAGTCCCAGCTACTCATAAGGCTGAGGCGGGAGGATTGCTTGAGCCCAGGAGTTCGAGACCAGTCTGGGCAACACAGCAAGACCTCATCTTGACAAAAAAAATCAAAAAATTAGCCAGGCATGGTGGCACTCACTTGTACTCCCAGATACTCGGGAGGCTAAGGCGGAAGAGTCACTTGGGCCCAGGAGATCGAGGCTGCTGTGAGCTGTGATCATACAACTGCACTCCAGCCTGGGTGACAGAGTGAGACCCGGACTCTAAATAAATAAGTCAATACTAAATAAATAAAATTGCTTGCTTAGGAATGGTACTATTTTTTACTTAAATGTTTGATAACGTCTGGGCCTGTAATTTTTTTGTGGGAAGGTTATGACTTGCTCAACTTAAAAGTAGACACGATACTGTTCAGATTTTCTCTTTCTTTATGACTCAGTTCTGGTAATTTGTCTTTCAAAGAATGTGTCGTTTTCATCTAAGTTGTTGGATTTATTGGCAAAAACTATTTATAATCCTCGTAGTATTCCGTTTTCTTTTTAAAACCCGTAGGGCAGGCCGTAAGACCCTATGCCGCCGTCTTTTCTAAGATCCTATGCTGTTGCTACCCTTCCCTGCTCTTTCTAGACCAGTCTTGATGCAGGTTCTGTCCGTTGCGTCATTCTTGCCAAAGACCAGTTTTTGCTTTCGTTGGACTTCTGTTTTTTTTTGGTTTTAGGTTTTATTGTCTTCTGTTCTTACTTTTTAATAGATTTATCTTTTCTAACTTCCCCAAGGTAGACACATTGGTCATTGATATTTAGCTTTTCTTACTTTGTAACATCAGAAGTCAAAGCTATAAGTTGCTCTCTAAGCAATGCTGAAGGCGCGTTCCTCAAGTTTTGATTTTTTTATCATTCAGTTTTAAATATTTGGATATTTTAAATGTTTTAATTTCTTTTGGATTCTTTCTTTGACCGGTGGACTCTTCAGAAATGTATTGTTTAATTTTTAACAGTGGTCTATAGTAACAGATGTTTCATGTGCATTTGCAAAAGTTATATGTTCTGTTGTTGTGTGCCATTTTCTATAAATGTCAGTTGGGTCTGGTTGGGTGTGTTGTTCGGGCCTTATGTAACTTCTCTGACTTTCTTTCCTTGTTCTACCAATCACTGAAAATGAAGTCTCGAAATCTATCACTTGAGTTGTGAATGTGTCTCTTTTCTCCTTTTGGTTCTGTCCATTTTTGCCTCATGTGTCGTGAGGATTTGTTTGTAGGTGCATAATCATGTAGGATCGTTATATCCTCCTCATGGTCTGTAGCACTATGAAATGGCCCCTCTCTATTCCTGGTTGTTTTTCTTATTCTGAAGTTAACATGGATATTCATGCTGCCAGCTTTCTTACTGTTTGTCTGTATGCACATTTTTTTCATCCTTTTACCTTATATCTTTGTTTTTGAAGTGTGTTCTTCAGAACCAGGATACAGTTAGTTTGTTAGTCTATACTTTTTATTTGAAATATTACACTGAATGTGTTCACCAATATGGATGAGTGTTGTCTACCGTTTTGCCGATTGTTTTCCATTAGTAACTTCCATTCTTCTTTCTTTTTCCTAACACCTGCCTTATTTTGAAGTGTGCACTCTTGTGCTTCTGTTTTATAACCACTGTTGGCTCATTAGTGCTACCTTTTAAACGTAGTTGGTCTAGGAGAGTAAAGTTTGTAAGAAATTCCAGCAGTGATAAGATGTACCGTCGGGCAGCCCCTTTGGGTCCCCTCCCACTGTGGGGGCTTTTCTGTCCTCTCCATAAATCCTGCTTTCTAAAAAAAAAAAGATGTGCTGTTGAATATGGCTGTCCTGTCCTTTACCACATTTAGCTGTTGAGCACTTGACAGTGTGGCTCCTGCAACTGAGGGAACTGGGTATGTAATTATACGTAATTTGAAATAGTTTACGTATCAACAGCCACCTGGAGGTCGTTGCTAGCACATTGGGCAGTGTGACTGTAGGACTTATGTTTGTCTTCAACTTCCCGTGGTCTCTTTTGAAATGGTGTTCTGGGTTGTCACAGGTGATGCAACAACTTCTGCACAGTGAATTTCCGTTTCTCTCTTTCAGGTCTTTGTACACTGGTCGTCATGGATTTTACTTCTGTGTGTTGTTGTTTTTGCTTTAAACAATCAGTGGTTTAAGGAACAGTAGTTTCGAATAGAATTTTAAAGTTAGAAAACATTCTTTTTTATTTGCCCATCTCGATGATCTAAATCTATTGGAAGGCTGCGGGAAGGTCTTAATGGACTCATTCAGATATATGCTGCTTTGTGAGCCCATGATGAGAAAGGATGGGGAACAGGGAAGCGTGAGCAAATAGGTCAGTTGGAGGCTGTCGAAAGGGTTCAGTGGTAAGAAGTGATGGTTGCTTGGAACAGGCGGGAGTGAAGGTGGTTGAACTTGGGATCTCTTTGGAAGTATAGTGCTCGGATTTTCATTAGCAGAGCTATACATGAGATTTGCTCTGGCTGTCTGTTGAACTGTGTTGTCCCACATCCTCACCATGTGTTTCATCCAAATTGCTTTTCAAAATTATGGACTTAAAAAGTCGTACCCGTGTGCCTAATTTTAATTAGAAAATGTTGATTCACTGAATTTTGTGAATTGCCTTGTGTCTAAAAACTATCCTTCTAACTCTTAGCGAATTTGTAACCTGTTAAGAGGGGAAGACAAAATGTAATACAGAGATGACTGTTTTTATGAGTCATTATATTTATTCATTATCCATTTAAAGAGTGGTGATTGATTGTAACATAAGAATGGTGTTTGCTTTACAGCTTTTGATTCGGAGCAGTGGTTTACGGTATAGACTTGCTTAATTTCTCCTGTTTCATCCTCTTGAGTGGACAACTGTTTCACAACAGAAGGCGATAAAAGATTTCTGGTTTGTTCATTAATTTTGCTTTGAGAGGGAATGCCTGATGTCAGGGGTAAGACACTGATTGGTATCATCTGAATCAAATGATTAACACTGTGTTGCCCTTAGACTCTGAACTCCCTGTAGTTTAGAGATTTTCTCATCTTTGCACCAGTTTTTAACCATGTTTTGGCATTTAAGCAGAGATATGATTCCACTTTGAAAGCTCTGGAAGTAATTCTCAGATCACATATGTTTATTTTAATTTTGAGATCCAGAATATTTGCCTTGAAATTAAATTGTGGTATTGTAAATTATCAATAGTGGAACCTAATGCTTTCTAGTTTACACAGTATTGGATAATATAAACATCTAATATAATGTTTCCTTTTTTGAATTCAGTATGATTTCACATAGGTGAGATTAGTATTTAAGTGTACGCAGAGGTATGGTAACTGCTATCAGGAGACTTCAATTATTAATTGCTGATTTCAGGCAGCTAATTTATTTTTAATGTCCAATAACATTACATGGCCTTCTTTGCTTTCTCTCTCTCTCTCTTTTTTTGCCTTGTGCTTAACTGTTTAAGTAAGTTCTGGATAGCATCCAAATAAGGTTTGATACCATCTCTTTGTAAATAAGTATTGTGATTAATGATAATGCTGACTTTCAACAAATGGCTGATTTTCTTTAAGTTGAGGGGCTTGGCCAGATGGCTCGAGTGAGATTTGAGTGGCCATCGGAATGTTGAGTAACTTCTGACTTGTAGACGTGAGTGGAACCCCGTTTCGTTGACTGGTGGGATTGACATGGGCAGGGTTTTCAGCCCTGAAAGAGCGAACTGCTTCTGTGGATTCTGTTCTTAACCTCTGCTGCTCAATCCGTGGCCACCCACGGAGTCAGCTAGCCATGTGTCATGGTCTTTGCCTGGCTTTCTGGGTATTAGATATGCCATAACTTTTTAGTGGGTGATTACTCTGTGCAGTGTAGGGTACATAACTGATCGGTGCTGTGCAGATATAAACAAAGTTTACAAAGAAGTCTCTGCCCTTCAGGAGTATAAGATCTCATCATGAAGAGAAGACACAAGGCACCTAATCATGTCACTGTGGACCGATGTGTTTGCCAGGAGTCTCTTCAGACCCAGCACTTCTGGAAAGGAGGCTGGGTGTCTGCTCCTCATATGTCAAATGATAGAATACAGGCTATAGGGGAAATGTGGCCAGTTGACAACCCACTAGACCGGCTGCCATCTAGAATTAGGAAGTAGATCATGTCTGTGCTTGGGGCACTGTGATGCGTGCTGGGCATGTGTTGCTTTCTTTTCAGTTTATAATATATATAACCTTTTAAACAGGGGTGTGTATTTGTATACTAGGGGAAAATGTAGTCCACACCCCCTCTTCTCCAAGAAGCAACTTAAACACTTGCTGTCCTAATATCACAGTCTAGGTGGGATCACCTGTGCCCTTCCAGAGGCGCTTGGAGACACCCTGACCCACTAGCCCATGCAGAGGTCTTCTCTGCACATGCCAGACAGTGCAGTCTACCTGTCTGCGTTGAGCTGAGCCTCCAGGAGGCCCACCTGCCTTTGGGCATCTTCTCATCTACCAGTTTCTTTTCGTTTCATCCGGCATTTTTCACATACTGGGACATTTTGTGCCAACAATTACGAATGCATTTTAAGATTGCCCGGGGTAAGGGACCATCCAAGGTTCTTGTGCCCTGCTTAGGGCAGCTTCTCCGGCAAACCTGTGGATGTGTGGTGCTCCCTGCTCAGGACAATTTCTGTGTCATTGTAGAGTGTGGGAGTGGGGCCCACTGAAGACAAGCAAATTGGGGGCTGTTGAGTTTCCTGCTGTATTTACTGTATCAGTCTAATAGACCCCAGGCCGTGTGTCTTTGGAGGACAGAGACATTGGCCTACTCTAAAATAAGTCAGGTGAGAAAGGGTGGGGTGTGGGGAGGCCGTAGATAAAATCATAGAGCTGTGAGGCCATCATGCTGTCCAGTCATCATATATTCACTCTCAAGAGATCGATAAGTTGGGGATGTTGATCGGAATTGCTATGTCCCTAATCTGTGAAAGAAAAATCCACAGGGATGAGTAGCTAAAAAAACAAAATAGTGAATAAGTGAAAGAGCAAACATACTTGATTTATCCAAAGGAAGGCAGGAAAGGGAAACCAAAGGATAAATAACAGATGAGGCAAGAAGAACATAAATAGCAAGATGGTCAGCTCACGCAGTCACATCAGTAATTACTTTAGACATCAGTGGACTAAATAAAGGCTTGGATTACCTTGATGTCAGTGAATAAATGCAGAAGATGAGCTAACTGTTCTGGAGCTGACTTTTAATTTAAAAAAAAGAAGAAGAAAGAAAGAAAAAGGGAGGAAGAAGAAAAGAAAAACAAAATAAAAAATAAAGACTTGGAATAAAAGTTGGAGGTGGACACACTGTAAGAACACAGTGCCCGCTCACAGCCTTCAGTACAGCGTAAAAGACACGCTGTTTGTAAGCACTAACTGTACAACGAGTGGTGTGGCTTTGTAAACACATGGCAAACTAGACCTTAAAGAAGGCAGAAGGAAGGAACATTCAAAATAAGACCAGGTGTCAGAGAGGCAGAAAATGGCAAAACAGAGATATTAAAGCCGAAACTTACGTCTTCGGAAAGATTTGTAAAAATTTTAAAGCTTTCTAGCTAGACCCATCGGGGGATAAAAGGAGAAAACCCAAATGACAAATAATGGAAATAAAAAAGGGGCTATGCTGCAGATCCACAAGTGCTCCAAGTGGATAAGAGGATATTAACTAACGTTTTGTGCTGACGTTTGACAGTTTATATAGAACGAGCAAATTTCCTTTCAGATCTTACCAATGTAATCTAAAGAAATTGAAAATTAGAAGTCTCAAAGAAATTGTCAAGCTCATATATCTGTACTGTTGAGTTTTATTAAACTCTTAAGGAAGTAGTAATTCTAATCTTATATTAGTCCTTTCAAGGAAGAGCAAAAGAGACCACTTCCCAGCTGGTTTTATGAGACCAGCATAACCATGATACCAAGATCTAGCACGGATGTATAAGACGCGAAAACCACATACCATGAACCCAAGTTTGAAAATCCAAATGAAATAGTAGAATGTCAGTGTAACACAGAAAAGTGTGTGTGTTTCCTGCTGCCGTATTCTCTTTGGGAGAGTCTTAACTGCTCTGCAAGACCAGACCTTCCTTTGTGTGAAAAGCTGAGTTGGAGACAGACCCCAATTCTGGTTGTACCAGCCTGAATTTGCTGGAGAGTTCTGTTTTCTTGTCTTTTTTTTTTTTTAGTTGGGAGGAGGGTCTCACTCTGTCATCTAGGCTGGAGTGCAATGGCACGACCATGGCTCCTCCCACCTCAGCCTCCTGAGTGGCGGGGAAGTATAGGCATGTGCCTTTTTCTGCGTCTGATAGCTGCTTAGGTAAAGTAACAGATTTTTTTTCAAGACGCATATAATGACTCTTTTTGGAACTGTTAATGCAGTGAAATCAAAAGTGAAATGTTTTGTAAACTATTGACTGTAGAACTTGCATAAGCCAATTGCAGATAATGCTTTACATCTCAGTAAATAAATGAGCACACAGTCCAAGAAACAAGGTTAGGTTCCCAGCACACACGGAGATCAAGGAGAGTGATAGATGCTGTCTGCCTCTGAGGGGACAGAAGGGGCTGTGACCCCCTCACCCCCATGTCCCTAGTGCTGAAGGCTGTCAGATTGACTTTCAGTGGGCTCCACAGCCAGCCAGGCTTGCAGGACTAGTCCTTGGTCTCAAGAACTGGGAAGAAAAGTTGTAGTCCATGCGTCCCCCCCAGTTACCGCTCAGTTGTGATGTCACTAGAAGCTCAAGTTGAAAGTGAGAAATCAAAGGAAGACTTCAGTTGTTGAAGAAGATGTGTGTGCTGGGGAAGGAGGGCGTGGGTTGCAAAGTATCCAGTGACTGTTTTTCTCACATGGATCATTCTAACATATGTGACTTCAGTAATTGAAGATGGTGACAGGCTAAACTAAGCTGGAGTTCCCTAGGGGGAGACTAGGATTTCTGGAACCAGTCTAACAAAAACAGAAACTTGAAGAACAAAACAGAATATATTTCTCTCTTCCCTGCCTCCATCCACCCCCTCAAAAAAAAGAAAAAATCAAAGCAGCTTTTGCAATGAAGAATTCAATTTTTTTACCCCCAATTCTATGATGGTAGTGACCTTTTGTGTGCCCAGTGTAGACATGTATCTTTTTTAAAAAAGTCTTCATCTGGCCCTCAACATCTCACAATGAATGTGAGACCTATAGGCCAAGTGTCTCCACCAAGACCTCCTTCCTCACAGCCATATGAGTTAGTCTCGAAAGGGCCTCTAAAAGTAAACGCCCTCATGTTAGCCATTTTCCATCCTGCTTCATATTTTGCTCTTGTATAAATATCTGGCACATTTCCACTGGGAATTATTGCTGTTATATATTTTGTAGACACTTGACTGTCATCTAAGTGGTTTATTTTATTCCCATAGCTAGAAGAATTCTGTGATGTGAATGTGATTGTGGGCCAAGTTCCATTCTGAGGAGCTGAGATGAAATTATATTACTGCTTTATTGCGCTTACGTTGACTTTCCCAGTGTGTTCAGAGTTAGCGTTTGTTGTTCAAAGTTATTCACCAGAAGTGGCGTGATAACAACTCCACTTTGGCAGCATCTGACTCTGTTTTAAAATTATAGCCGGTAATAAATAGATTTTATTTCTATTAATGAAGAATTTTAACACTCATGCAGATACATACCCTCTTAAGTTTCAGAAGCTTTGTGGTGTTTTCCATTTAAGATGCTTTTGTAAAATGGCCTTACTCGACATTTTTTTCCACACTGGTCTGTTCATCAGAAACCGTAACTTCATGGAATGTGCTTCTCTGAAATGAAGTGAAGGTAAATTATTCTTCAGAAAGCTTTGTAAGTTTACCACATATATTTTGGAAAAAATGAAAAAAAACACTGTGAAGTATCACTTCCAGTGAGTAAACATTTTCCTACATGCTTCGTGGTCAGCCCTCGTTTGAAGCAGGGTATCTTGGGCTTGTAGATCCATCAGCCTCTGGACTCGGACTGTCACTGTCTTGCGTCCTGGCCAGTGTCTGCCATGGCGTTGACCCCATGTGCTTTCCGAACAACTTGGTTCACTGTGTCGCCTTTCTGGAATGACTCACCTTTCTCAAACTGAGTTGTTTAGAAAATGCAGAGGCCAAAACCTGTGGGTTTTGTATGGGGAAAAGACTCATGTAATCCAAAGTGTGTGTTACTGGTGAAGGAGGCAGGTGCTGGGTGTCAGACTCAAGTACATTTTAAGCTGTGGGTGCTAAGCGACAGACAAGCTCAGACTGTTAGGAGTCACAGTTGGAGCAAAACTGAAATTCACTGGGCTGTTAACATTCTTGAAGAAAATT
The DNA here is from genome assembly GCA_963574415.1 of Tarsius wallacei. Taxonomy (NCBI): domain Eukaryota; kingdom Metazoa; phylum Chordata; class Mammalia; order Primates; family Tarsiidae; genus Tarsius; species Tarsius wallacei. The sequence continues at coordinate 45,085 of CAUYQG010213514.1, read as the reverse complement.
TATTCCAAGTCAGATTTGAGCTGACTTTACCCGTCTTCCCTGTCTTCTGGTGACTCTGGGTTTTCACCAGACAGAAGGGATGGAGTTTACCACCTGTAGGAGGGCCGAAGCATCAGTGGCCTTTGAAACGACCAGGACGGCCACCCCTGCAAAGGGTTTTCTTCCTGCCAGTTCACAGCGCCACTCCCAGGGGAACTGTGTGGAAGGGGCTCTTCCAGATCTCTCTCCTGCAGGCACACGACTTGCATCTCAGCTGGACTTTCCTACTTGCTCACTGGGGAGCGGGTCCTGATCGTAGACCCTGCCCAGCAGCTTTGGTCTTCACCTTCCCGGGTCTCTGTTGTTAGGCCTTAGGTTTTTCCTCTTTAGTTGCTTATATTGCTTTGAAGATACTGTGGATAATTTGGGGTTATATGGGCCATTTGCTTTTTCTATATTAAACATGCCACACAAGCCCTTAGTAGCACATGATTTCAGACTGTGGGAATCTTTATGAGTATTGGATTTGGTGGAAACAGTTACCACTGCGCTAGAAATTTTAATGCCATCTCCATACAAACACATGTGTTCTCAGGATGCGCTGTGTGTATTATGTGAGTGTATCATAGAGTATTTTCTTTTCCGTGATAGCACATTCCACACTCTAGGCTGTTTATGGTTAGTTATAAAACTTAGATTTTAGAAACATCCTTCAAGTTCTCTTCTGGGGAAGCATGAGGTCTAGACTCACTTTGGAAGGATGGCATGGTGAAGTAGTGCAGAACTTAGGAACGGGGTGACGGGCACTGTGTTTGTGGCAGTGATGCCACCTCGTTCTTCACAGTGGTGTACCTTCATGTGGATCATCTTGGGGGAGAAGTTAGGTCAGTCTGCATTTCTGCCGTAGCTCACAAATAAGGCCCATTCACGATCACGATCTCAGCTGAACCCCCCGCACGTGTCTTCTCACCCCTCAAAACCGCAATGCGGGTTTTCACAGGTGAGACTAGATGAGGGAAAGTGTGATACGTCTGATGGAGGTGTGTTTCCTGGACTTGTCCAGAGTGATCCCACTGTTCTTCTCTGTGAACGTGGAATTCCCCAGAAGGTTGAAAAGGAAATTGCAGCTTGCTGGGACAAATACATCAAGTGGTTTGCTCTTTTTGCAGAGATGCCAAACAGCATGTCTGAGAGTCACCGCCACCCTCACACGTGTGTATCTGCTGGTGGTGTGATGGACTTGTAAAAGAACTGCTCGTAGAAGCTGGTGAGAGAAGGTGGATGGTTGGTTTGCAGCTGTGTTCTTTGTCTGGTTAATCGCGGCGTGTCTCTGGTCTGTGGCTGTGTCCACCCCTTGCATGTGCCAGGTACCTGAGATGCTTAGTTAATATGTAATTCTCTCAACATCTTCCCCCCTTAGGAGCAACAGGTCCCTGGCTCTGGAGTTGTCCGTCCAGATGAAAGGGCCTGGCCACTGTGATTCCACTTCTCTTTGATCTCCCTGTAGAAGGTCGGCTTGTCTGCCTCGAGATTCCTCTGAAGGGCAATTTAAAAGTTGGATTTGAGCAACATCAAGTGAAATGTCTTCCCATCTCGTGCCGTGAGGAGCTCTTTGGTGTAGTTCATGGATGGATGTGAGGAAAGATGTTAACCCTTCCTTGGAAACAAACTGTCCTGCAGACTGGCTTTCCAGCTACGTTTCTCCTGTGCCGTTGGAGGAAAAGAAATGTTTTTGTTCTCATAAAGCTCCTAGGCCCTTGAAGATGAACTCATTGCAGTGTTTAAAATTCATCCTGGGACTCAATTATCTTTACTTTGTTAGTGCATATGAGATTGAATGCATATGGACGGGTGAAACACTTAGAACTGACAGAAAAAGAAAACAGAAGGAAGGTTTTCATGGGCAGAGCTGAGAGGCTGTCTCAAGGTGTTGGGATCAATAAAATAATCCATTTTTAATGGTGAACTGGCAAGGGCTACTAAATATCAATTACTGAGTAAAGTGCTATGAGCGGGTAAAGCCACTTTTTGTGAATTATCTCATACTGGAAGACAAAAAAAAAAAAAAGGCCAGGCTGCTTCTGATACAGTTCGTTTAAAGAAAAATGACTCACTTTAAAAATAGTTGCTTCATTTTGTAAATATTTTAGAAAAGTGTATTGCTGTCCAGAAATCTAGATCTACACTTGTTTTTAATGAAAAAGGGAAGGAAAAATATCTTGAAATCCCAAATCTCATCAATATCAATATGATCGTAAAGTGAAGCAAAGAAAAGTAATTTGTTGCTTGTATTTCCCCATGTTTCCAAGTTATGTATTTTGTTTCTCTACTTTTATTTGTGTTAGTGGGACCAGTCTGGTTTATTTTATAACTAACATCCCACTTTTTAGGAATTTGTAACTCAGCTGTGATGACATGGCCTGAGATTTACATGGTACTCTTTAAGGGTAGAAAATAGGGGGAGGGTTTTAGCTCTCTGTTTCCTTAAGCCTTGCTAAAGAGCCAGATAGTAATTTGTTGACTGAATGTATTATGCATCCTGCCACATGTTCAAGTGATGAGACAGAAGAATAAAAGACTTATAAAATGTAAACTTCTAGAATGTGTATGGTTTCGTGGTTTAATAACAATGATGGGTTGCATGTATGGTTTTGCAGTGTTTTTGGGCTATGCATGTTCATGTACACGAGCATGAAGTCTCATGTTCAGCATTGAAAATAAGGCGTAAAGAAAATAAAAATTCCTAATCTCATCATAAGTATCACTAATTCATATTTTCATCGGTCCTTTTTCTTTCTGTTTTAAGCAGGTAGCGTATAAACGTTAGTAAGATTTGGTTGCTTTACATTGCAAATATTGTAATATGATATGCCTTTTCGTGCAATGACATATGCATTATGCTAAATTATTTAATTTTCTTATTGAGTGTGTGGTAGTCTGGCTTACAAATGTTTCATAACTTATTTCACACCCTGTGATTAGTTATTTAGCAAATTTTCATTTTTAGCTGTACCAAATTTGACTGCTGTGCCACAAGTTAACTGCATGGGGTGCTTTTGATTTGATAGGTACTTTATGATGTCCTGTCTCAGCGGTTGGCACGGTAGCCCCAAGAGGGAGCGGAGCCACCAGTGGTCACCTGTGTCACAAAGGAAGAAGCTGAGACTCACCAAGGTTAGCGTGGGCGTTTTCAAATGTAGATCCCCAGTGTAGGATGCACACGTGATTGAGGATTCGGGAGTTGTGCTGTCTGAAGACCAAACTGGTTTTCACCTGAATAATAGCGATTCCTTCCTTTCTTCAACAAATATTTAAATGCCACATATGTGTCAGGCACTGTTCTAGGTTCTGGTGAAGAAGCAAGACCCTGTCTGCTGTTCGAGGAGCGTCAAGTCGATTCCAGAAGTGACTCTCTACACGCATATATATGTATATGTGTGTGTGTGTGTGTGTGTGTGTACATATATAATCTTTAGATGACAGTTAGGTAAAGATAGTAACAGAAACATCTAAAATGCCAAACAGTTTTAAATTAAAGTAGGTTTGGCCATTGCCTTGCTAAGGCATGGTATGGCCATGTGCTCTTTGAGCTATGGCAAGGCCATGTTTTCTTAAGCTTTGGCCCCCTCCCCTACCTTGGGGAGGTGAATCACCTCTTTCTCTTTCTCTCTAATTTACTTTCTAAATAAACTATATTCTCTAATCTAAAAAAAAAGTAGGTTTAATACCAAGTTGACTAATGTTGTCTTTAAAGAGCCAAATAGTAAATATTTTAATCTCTGTCTCAACTACTCTGCTGTTTTGTGACGGCAGTCACAGACAAAACGGAAATGAATTAGTGCAGCTGTGTTCCAGTAGGGCTTAACTGCTTTTCATTCTTTGTTCAGATCTGTATTTCTACTTGGCATCATCTTCTTCTCCCTGATGATTTCCTTTACCACCTCTCATGGTGCTAGTCTGCTGAAGATGAATGCTTGCAGCTTTGTGTGCCCAAAAAGTCTTTATGGGTTCTTGATTGTTGAAGGATATTTTCACTAGGTATAGAATTCTGGATTGACAGGTTTATAGCTTTTGCCATGCTGTCCTCTTGCTTGCGTTTATACTTTAGAAATCAAATTTGGAAATATTTTGACTATTATTTATTTAAATGTTTTTTCCTTTCTCCCTTTCAGAAACTCCAGTTGCACACAGTAAAATTTCTTGAAGTTGTCCAACAGCTCACTGATACTCCTTCCTTTCTCCTTTCCTCTGGATTCTTTTTTCTTTCTCTGTCCTCCATTTGAATAGCTTCTATAGGTATGTATTCAACCTCACTAATCTTTTCTTTTGCAGTGTCTAATCTATTGTCACTCAAATGTTTTTCGTCTCAGATTTTCAGTTTCAATCTCTGAAACTTTTATTTGGTTCTTTTTGTTGATATATTCTATAATTGTATTTAACTTTTTGAACAGCTGGAATATAATTACAATCACTATTTTTGTATTCTTGTCTGCTAATTATAACATCTTTCTAGGTTTTTTGTTGTTGTTGTTTGAGTTGGAGTCTCACTCTGTCGCCCAGGCTGGAGTGCAGTGGCACACTCACGGCTGCCTCAGTGTCGACCTGCTAGACTTCGGTGATCCTTCTGCCTCAGCCTTCCAAGTAGCCAGAACTACAGACACGCGCTACCACACCCGGCTAATTTTTTATTTATTGTAGAGACGAGGTCTCGCTAAGTTGCCCAGGCTTGTCTTGAACCTGCGGTCTCAGGCAATCCACTCAACTCCATCTCCCAGAGTGCTGGGATTACAGGCTGTGCCACTGAACCTGGCCACATCTTGTTAGTTTTAGGTCAGTTTCACTTGGTTGTTATTTCTCTTCTCAATGATTCATATTTTCCTGCGTCTTTGTGTGTCTGGTAATCTTTGACTAGATGTCCAATATTGTGAATTTTACTTTGTTGAGTGCTGACTACTTTCACATTCCAATTGATTTTCTTATTCTTTGTTCTGGGTTGCAGTTAAATGGAAACAATTTGATTCTTTTGGGTCTTTCTTTTAAGATTTGTTAGGTAGAACGAAGGGAACATACTGAGGCCATCCCCTCCTGAGCACCCTCCTCATCACTCAGTGAATTGGGAGGTATTCCAGTCTGGCTGTCCCAGCGCTGCCAGGGCAACAGGTACTGCAATGTCGGACTCACAGCTAGCTCTCCCTTGGCCTAGGGCAGTTGCCTGACATCCACGTGCCTGTGAGTACTCTGGCGAATAAGTGAGGAAGGCTCACCACGGATCTCTGGAATGCTCTTTCTGAAATCAGTCACTGTCTCTCTCTCCCTATAGCTCCGTCTCTCTCCTTCTCCCCTCCCCGCCAGTCTCCCTTCCTCCGGTTCTGTCCTGCAGACTCTGCCTGTCTTGGCCTCCAGAGTTCACAGCTCCTGTTTTGAGCTGGCCAGATACCTCCTGTGTGCCCCTCCTGTGCCTGGGAATTCTCAGGGCAATCATGGTTCTTGGCTTCTTGGTTTCTTGTCATTCAGTGATCTCTGTAGTTTGCTCTTCAGTGTCTTGAAAACATGTTCTATTTATTTTGTCTGGTTTTTTTTCTTTTTGGTTATTTTTGGTGGGAGGATAAATCCTGTCTGTGTTGCTTATTCCATATTACTGAGGTGTTTCTTTGAATAATTTTAAGGTACATAATTTAAAGCTGTGCTGTTATAGTATTATGTGATGTTTTAAAAAGAAATTTGCTTCTTCTGAACTTTCTGATAAGTGACTGCGTTTCGTGAGAGAGGGAGGCCACTAATGGGTATCTATTTCTGTTAGTGATCACTGTACTTCCAGATGTTTCTCAGAGGTAAGCTGGGGACTCCATGAAAGGCTGATACGTGAAGACCAGCCCTGCATCTCTCAGAGAAAAGAATAGGACAGTTTCTCATGAATTGGCCACAAGGAGATCCTGCTAAATACTATACTCTACTATACTGTATATTGAGAGTAGATTTGTGACAAAAAACAGGGACTGGAAAAGTTGCATATTCTTCTGAGTTTAACATCTGCCTGCTCTTGGCCAGTATGTTTCAACTGAGGAAAAAGCAGAATCAGGTCTTCTGAGTCATCACCATCATCATCATCATCATCATTGTCTCCTCTTCCTCCTCCTCCTCCTCCTGGTTAAGATTCGTAAGGTTCTTAATCCTCAGAAATGCATCTATGAAGTTAAATGTTCATCTTCACAACACTTTGCTCTGTGGTTACAAATTATTGTAGTGGAGAAACCCTGAAAACGCCCAGTGTTTTTTACTCTGGTCCAGCCTGGGACATTAGCATGGTAACTTTGGTCTGGATTGTTACCTCTGAGCCATTTCTGAAGAAAATAGTAGATACTCTCTCAGGATTGCTGTACATTACTCTGCATTAACATGTAGCTGGCACAGAGGCTGGTATTTAGTAGGCGCCCAATAAATATTGATGCTTAAGAGGATTTTCTTGTTTGCATCATTGAAATCTACCTTTAGGATGATGCTTGTCACCCAATTTGAATTGAATCATACCTAGACAGTACCCCTAAGCAACCATGATTGAAAGTTGACCTTAATGCTAATACTCATTCGTTTTCAGTTTTACTTTTTATTTCTTTGTTTTGGCTCTCTGACTAGGCCCTTTAATATAGTTTCGAAGAGAAGTTGTAGTAACGGGCCTTCTTGTCTTGTTGCTGAATTTAAAGGAAAAGCTCTCAGCATCCCACTACTGACTTACTATGAGTTCTATAGATTGTCTTGTGGTTGCCCATTTCTCTCCAGGATGAAAGTTCTTTTCAAAATCACAGTGTTTTTTCTTTAATGAGGCCATTTTTACATTTGCTTCTGTAAGAAAATATTTAGGAAATGTATGTGAATTAAACAAATTAGAAAGATAATCTTTTGAGTAAATCAGAAATTGTACTATGAAAAATAGTCTGAAATTAATTATTTGCAAGTTATCATTTAGATTTTAAACTCATTAAGTGAACATTGAAAGTTCTGCTTTCTAATTATAGAGCCAAGTTTAAATTGACAAGAGCAAGCCGGGCTCGGTGGCTCAGCCTGTAATCCCACGCTTTGGGAGGATGAGGTGAGTGGATTGCCTGAGCCCGCGGGTTCGAGACCTGCCCAGGCAACTTGGCAAGACCTCATCTCTACAAGAAATCAAAAAATTAGCCGGGCATAGTGGTGTGCGCCTGTAGTTCCAGCTACTTGGAAGGCTGAGGTGGAAGGATTGCTGGAGCCCAGCAGGTGAGGCTGCGGTGGCCGGGAGTGGCCACTGCACTCCAGTCTGGGCGACAGAGTGAGACTCCAACTCAAAAAAAATAAAAAAAAATAAAAAATAAATTGACAAGAACAGCCACACTCAAGTTGTCGAAGTCAGAGGCTATATGAACTTGTAGAATTTTCCAAGGGTTGTGTCTCTTAAATAAAAATGTTTTTGTTTTTCACATATTTTACATTTTAAATGGCCTGCATAGGCGGAAGCACGCTTTGTCACTAATTAGTATGGTGTGATAGGTAACATAATGTATGTCTGAAAAACTCCATTGGGTGTAAGTGGAGTTCACACCTCGTAATGAGTTCCTTGAAGAGTGTTTTAGTCATTCCTGGAGAGACCTAGTGCCCCTTGTATAGAAAACTGATGGTAATTTGGAAAGGAATGTGTCTTATGAGCCAGGTGTGAGTGCAGAAGGGTCTGCCATGTCTTCTGACTTCAGGCCCTTCCCCGAAGCAAAGGCCCTTTTGTGCGACTCAGCTCTTTCTCTTTGTTGACATTCTTATATTCAGAGTAATTGAGATGACTTGAGTCATCAAGCCTTTGGGAGGGCTAGGACTAGGTGAAGCAAGACATCTGCCTAGGGGGCATTGTTTAAGGAGTCTCTCTCGTGTTTATGCACGTGCATCGGGTTCCCCAAAGTTTATAGGTTGGGTCCTAACCTTCGGTGTATCAGAGTGTGACTGTATTTGGAGATAGAACCTTTAAAGAAGACTCAAAGTAAAATGAGATCATTAGAGTAGACCCTTATTCAGTTGGAATGGCGTCCTTGTGGGAAGAGGAGATTAGGACACAGGTGTCTCTGTGGGTGTGATAGGTAACATAATGTATGTCCCGAGGTCTCTGTGGACAGAGAGGACCATGTGAAGAGGCAGAAGAGGGCAGCCACCTGCAAGCCGTGGGGATGACCAACCCTGCTGACACCTTGATCTCGGCCTCCAGAGTGTGAGGAAATAAATGTCTATTTCAACGACCCAGTCTATCATGTTTTCTTATGGCAGCCTGAGCAGATGTCTGCAGCAAGCTCTCCTCTTGCACTTGCACAAGCTTGGGAGTGAGAGTAAGTGTCTTCTGTAATGCTGACACAGTCTCAGGCCTTTATTCTGGGAGGATGTACCTTTCCCCAGTTCGTAGGTGCTGAGGTGTTATTGACTGGGAGCCTGTGCCCAGTATTCTTTGCTTTGCATGCTCACAAAAGGAAACATGTCACCTGTTTCACTTAACTGCACCTAAATCTTCTAGACACACCAGTCGTTGATGGGTAAGACTGAGCCTAGTGGGGCCACATCATCCCTGAAGTCGGGGGGTGGGCTGCTTAGCTTGTGAGAGTCCCAAGAGAACTAAAGAACAGCTGTTAGAAAAATAGATTGATGTCTTCCACCTCACATTCCCTCCAGAAAGACATGTTTGAAAAAATAATGGATATAAATTTTCTGGAATTAAGAAAACATGAGAGACTTTAGAATAAATGGTCCAAGAGTTTACCAAAAGGCTAAAAGCACGAAAAACTGACATTTAGGATATCACAGTGAAATTTAAGAGTAGAAAAAGAAAATTCTAAAACATTAGGAAAAGAACTCATATCAAGGACTAGTGGTCATATTTTCATATTTTTCAACAGCAATACTGAATGTAAGGAGACAAGGAAGGAATGTTTTCAGTGTATTAATGGAAAATAACTTAGAATACAGAGTTTTATATCCAGCTAAAACTTTAAAATATGAAGGCTTGGCAAAAGTACTGTCACATATCCAAGGCCTCAAAAATTATATTTTAATAATTACAATAAATGTAAGTAAGCTAAACTACCAATAAGAAAAATATTGAAAAGTTGAATATAAAATAAAATCCAGATATATGCCACTCATAAAGTTTATCCAGAGCATAAGGACTTTCAAACTTTGAGAGTAAATTGATTGAAAGAAGCATACCAGGAAAATACTAACCAAAAGAAAACTAGTATAACTATAATGATATTTAAAATAGAATCTAAAACCAACAGCCTTGTTCGAGATAGAAAGGGTCCTGACATAATAACAAGTAAAATAGATTAACAGTGTAAATAAAATAATGCATATAAACGATGAATAAAAACATTTTTTATTCTTGGGAACATCTAGCAGTAGAAGTATTCACTTTAAGACGCTAGAAAATGAATAAAATAAATCTTTTTAAAAAGTAGCAGAAAAGGTAAGAATGTAAATTAGTGAGATAAAAATCAATACATATTTTTTAACCATTAATTGTTTTTTTAAAAGCAATGTAAGACATATATGAATATCTTTATTAATAAAAAGCAGAGCAACGTTTGTGACTAAAAAGTAAACAGAAAATGCGATCTACATCTATGTGCTAACATTTTGTACAAAATTCACACAATTTCTTGAAGCAAATTGCTTAAATAAATAAATGAGAAGCTTGAATAGTCCTGAAATGCTACAATTAAAACAGTGATTAAATTTTTCCCATAATGAAAACTACCTGACTCCATTTTATAGGAGACTCCTTCCATTTCTAAAACACATTATCCCAATTTCACATGAACTCTTCCAGAAAACAAAAAAGAGGGAACAAGTACTCCCTATCTAGCTCATTCTAACAGAATGAGGCCAGCATAACCCTAATATGGAAACCAGACAGACATGACCAGCTTTTTTCACTCATTAAAATAGATGAAAATGATCCTAAACAAAATTAGCAAATTAAATCTGACATTGTGTAGAGACATTGTATTAGGCTTATTTCAGGTATGTAAGGAGTTTAATGTTAGAAAATATCTAGGGAAATTACTTTTTTTAAGAATAACCAGTAAGAAAAAGTTTGAAAAATTGAATATAAAATAAACTCCAGATGAAATAGAACTACAAAAAAATGCTGAATCCAATCAGAGAGAAAAGGGCAACAAAAGAAAAAAAAAGAACAAAAATGAACATGAGGATATATTTTAATCTGATTATGTCAATAGTTACATTAAGTGAAAGTGATCTAAGCATACCAATTAAGAAACAGAAATTGTAAAACTGTGAGGGGGAGAAAAAGCCAGACTGAGCTATGTGCTGTCTCCAAAAACCCACTTTAAATATAGCTAAGTTAAAAGAATAAGGAAGGTAATAAAAGATACACCATGCAAATGCTAATCAAAATAAATCTGAAGTGGCTATGTTGATATCAGATGAAGTGTACTACACAACAAAGAATATTACTTGGGATAAAGAGAGACATTACCTAACTATAAAGTATTCAGTTCACCAAGAAGACATAACAGTCTTAAATGACTGTGTACCTGACAACAGAATTTCAAAACAGATGAAGCAAAAATGGAAAGGAGAAATATGCAAGTTCACAATTATGAATTGGCATTTTACTACTTCTTTCTCAATGATAAGTAAAACCTAAAATCAATAAGGATATAGACAGTTTGAACAGCATTACCCACTAACTTGATGTAATTGACATTCATAGCATATATTGAACAGAAGGCAAATAGGCATTCCTTTTAAGTGCATATGGACCATTTCCAAGACTGACTATATTCTGAGCCATAAAACAATTTCAAATAAATGCTAAATTATTCAAATTATACAAAATCTGCTCTTTCACTAAAAGTGAAATTAAATTAGTAATCAATAACAGAAATATGTGGAAAATCTAGAATGTTTGAAAGTTCTAATTAACTCGTCACTCAAAGAAGTCACAGGGGAAATTGGAAAATATTTTGAATCAAATGAGCATGAAAACACAGCCTATCAAAAGTTGTGATTTGCAGCTAAAAGTGTGCTTTGAGGGAAATTTATAGCATTGGTTTTATTAATAGGAAAAGGTCACAAAACAAAGATCTAAGGTGCTGCGTTAAGAAACTGGAAAAATAAGAGTAAATCAAACCTAAGGCAAACAAAAGGAAGGAGATAGTAAAGGTAAGAACAGAGAACAGTGCAATGGAAAACAATAGAAAATATCAGTGAGTCAAAAAAGACTGTTCTTTGGAAAAATACCAGACTGATAATTCTGTAGCCAAACTGACCAAGAAAAAAAAAGCGTGAAGCCAAAAATTAACAATGTTAAGAATGAAAGAGAAGAGGTTTGCTACAAATCCTGCTGACATGGAAAAAGTGCATAGTAGGAACAGCTATGCCTGCACATTTGACTTCTTAAATAAATGGATAACTTTTTTAAAAGGTACAAACTCCCAAAGCTCGTTCAAGAATAAAAAAAGATAACCTGAATAGATTTATATGTTATATTAATTGAATTTATAATAGAAGCCTTTCCATAATGAACAATTCAGGCCCAGTTGTCTTCATTAGGGAATTCTACAAAACATCTATGGAAGAAATAATACTTATTCTATAAAACTCTTCCAAAAGATATATAAGGAGGAAATACTTTCCAATTCTTTTTATGATTGCAGCATTACTTTGATACCACAGCCAAATGAAGGTGTTTAAAAAACTGCAGTATCCCTCATGATCATAAATGCAAAAATCCTCAAGAATACAAGTAACTTGAAACTAGTAATATATAAAGAAGATGATGGAACATGACCAAGTTGAGTTTTTCTTATGAATGTAAGACCATTCAGTATTTAAAAATCAACCAGTTCTTCATATCCTAGGAATAATGAAGTTAAACTAATGATAGATAACCTCAAAAAGTTTTCTTAATTTGACGAAAAGGAATCCATCGAATACTTTTAACTGACATCATACCTAATGAGAAAAGATTGAATGCTTTCCTCCTAAAGTAGAAACAAGGTGAGGATGTCCACTCTTGCTACATCTATTCAACAAGAGGTGTTAACCAGTCCAGTGATCAAGCAAAAGGAAAAAAAAAAACTTTGGAAAAGGAAGAATTAAAAATTTATAGAAGGCATGATAGAAGGCATAGAAAACTCCTAAAATCTACAAAATTACTCAATATACAATAACCAATTGTATTTTTGTATACTGGTAATGAATACTGGATATTAAAAATTTAAATATAGTGCCATTTAAAATAGACAAAAAGATGAAGTAGGTTTATTGCTAATGATATTTGCAGGATATATATGCTGAAAACTAAAAAACTTTAATGAAGGACATAAAATAATGTCTAAATAAATGGAGAGAGGACTGTGTTCTTAGATTGGCAGATTCGATGTTGTTAAGATGTCAGTTCTTCTCAAATCGATGAGCGGATTTAATGCAATCCTGGTCAAAAATCACAGCAGGACTCTTTGTAGAAGTTGAGAAGCTATTCTGAAATTTGTTTGGAAAAATTCCAGTTTTAGGAGTTTCCAGAACTATTTCCAACAACCCATCACTAGAGAATGATAAAGTAGCCGATTATGTAATTCCTTCAAGAGTAAGTCACAGAATTTATTTTATTTCATATCTCACAAGATAGAAGCTTTCAATGGTTCAAATTATGGGAATTTTCACCTTTGTGCATGATATGTCTTGGAAAAAAATTAAGCAGACAAAATGACTCACTGGAATTATTTGATTTGATTTCCTCATATTTGGTTGACAGTTACAGTCTGCGACTGAGCATCACACAGACTCAGAATTAACTAACATGTTCTTCCTCCAAACTTTCCCCCGTATTAGAACATTAGAATTCCTTTGGTTGGTTCAAGAAACTTCGTAGAATTTTAAAATATTTTGTATCTAATGTAATGCTGAAAACATGAAATCTACATAATGTATGCAGCATAACTAATATTAGAAGCATGTTCAAGGAGCAGCCTGTGGGGTTAATAGAGTTTAATTTGCAAGACAAATGAAGGCTTATTTCCTCCTAGGCAATCTGCTCTTCATTCTGGTGGGGCCACTTTTAAGAGTAGTACCTTGAACAGGTGCTGAGAGCCCTCGTCAGGAACAGAGCTCACTCACCGGGAGACTCGGCAGCCCTTCCTTCCGCTTGGACGGACGTGTCCTACAATATAGGAGCTGTCCTTGGAAGGCAGCCCTTCCCTCGTTCCATGGTGTCCTCACGCAGCCACACACGCAGGGAAGGCTGAATGGTTAGCCCTGAGAACGTCATCCTCATGCAAAATAAAAATAGACAATCTGAATGCCCCACGCGCTGTGGGGGAATTTTTAAGTGAATCTGGGGTTATCTGCATTTGGGAATAGTCTGTACTTTAAAAAAATGATGTTCCAGGAATCTTTATAACTGCGGAAGATCCTTATTGTAACTATCCCACCTGAATTTATCCGAAAATAATTCAAATCAGTAAGAATAGACAAAGAAATATGCTAAAAAACCAATAGTGGTTAGCTCCACAGGTGGCGTTGTGGCTCATTTTCAACTGCCCCAGTACTCACCAGGTTGCCTGGCATTAGGGGTGTTCTTCTGGAGGCCCCCTTGCATTTGAGTCTCCTGAGTCATCTTTGGACTGCCTGTCATGCTCCCTAATTGTCAGTGGCATCGCTTACTCACTGCAACAGCCAAAATACCTCCATGAGTTTCTAAGCATTCTGCAGGTGTACAAGGGGGGACACCAAAAAAAAAGGGAAAACAAAAACAAAAAACAGAATTTATTTATTAAATAAAGTGTATTTACTCTTACATGTTTAAACTTCGGTCACCTTCAAAGTAGTCTCCATTTGATGCAATATACCTATTATTTTCCAGGTGGGCTTGGTGGCTCAGCCTGTCATCCCGCACCTTGGGAGGCTGAGATGAGTGGATTGCCTGAGCCCGCGGGTTCAAGACCCCCCTGGGCAACGTGGTGAGACCTCATCTCTACAATAAATCAAAAAATCAGCCGGGTGTGGTAGTACGCACCTGTAATTCTGGCTACTCAGAAGGCTGAGGCAGAAGGATTGCCGGAGCCCGGCAGGTCGAGGCTGCAGTGACCAGGAGCAGCCACTGCACTCCAGTCTGGGCGACAGAGTGAGACTCCAACTCAAAAAAAAAAAGATGCTTTTTCCACTGCTCAAGACAGTTTTTGAACTCCTCGATCTTGATGCCTTTTTAGTACTTCTGCTGTCTTTTGTCGCACCTCTTCAACAGCTGCAAAACGTTTCCCTTTGAGGACTTTTTTTCATCTGAGGAAACCAAAAAAGGTTGCTCAGGTTGAGCTCTGATGAATAGGGAGGGTGGCATGGGGATCATGCCATTTTTTTGGTCTCAAAAACTGCTGAACACTCACTCAGTGTGGTGAGGGCAGATGCTTTGTCATAGTGGAAGGACCGGTCACCTGTTTGCCACAACTTGGACGTTTCTTCTGCAAATTGTGAGGCAACCTTCTCAAAGTGTCCAGATAAAAATTTTGGTTGACAGTTTGATCCTGAGAATCAAATTCCATGTGTGCTACAAAAGGCCTGCCCTCCAAAAGATAATTCTGTTTCGGGGGGGTCCCCCCTTGTACACTTCTGTCCTGATTAAGACCCTTAGATCAGTAACTCTTGGAAGTAATAAGCAAGCATCAGGAAGCATAGTTGATGCATGTCCCGTGACCTGTAGAGAAGGTTGTGTGAGCCACATGTCAGTGATTTCTGTGACTCCATTGTTAGTGATGATTTACTGATGGAAAAGGGAGTTTCATAGCTCCAAACCTGTGGGACAGTCAAACACTCCTGTCGTGTTTTTGTCTTGCGTGCTTCCCCCTTCTCCTTCATCCCTGGGCCCATGCTGGGGCCGACTGGGGAGTACCCTGAGGTTAGGCATCTCCCATGGCAGGTAAGGCTGTGTGGGGTGGGAGGAGGCATGGGAGGTGGCGGATAAGAAGAGCTCTACAAGAGAATAGAAAGTTTGATTCCAGGAGAAAAACTGGAGTAAGCAGTTTGGAGAAGTCAGATGTTTAAAACATGAAAAGAAATGTAACTTTGAGTTGCAGTGGTTTTGAGTTTCGTGATCTTGATGCGCCAGGAACTCCCCAGGGGCTGACAAATCCAGGGGGAAGGGTTCAAAGGCAGAGAGCCCGTTTGAGCTGGGGCAGGGCACACAGGCTTGCTCAGAAGATGTGGTCGGCAGCAGAGCCTGAGTGTGGGAGCTGAGCTCCATCTTCTCAGGGCTCGTTCCAAGGGGCGGGCAGAACCCACACATTCTAAAGAGGAGGAACCTTCCAACCTGGGACCTTCCTCGGCTTTGAAAGTGACTTGTAACCACCTGTGTGTGGCCTCTCTGAGCTCACATTCATAGCATTCCTCCCTCTGGCCTTAACAAACCAGTGTGAACTCTGTGGCATGCTACAAATCAAGGCATTGGAGCTATGCTTTTTATGTTGACTTTTTAGAAATTTGACAGTTCTAAAACCAGAACCTTGACCTTTCACAGATGTAGTGATAACCTTAGTTGAGGCTTTTTCATCTCTTTCCCAAACTGCTCCTTCTTTCCACAAGTATTTGAGTACCTTGAGCTCTTGGTTTCACTTGAGAATACCTTCATTACCCAAATATCTGCTGATGGCCTACTGTGTGCACGACTTGACAGCTCTTCAGAGAGGCCTTCCCTGCCTACCCTCTCAAGAAGAGGCACCCTCCCTGCCAGTCACCATCTAGCCAGTCGCCCTGTTGAGCATTCTTCATCGTATTATTCATTTTGATGGGTTTATAACCTGCTTTATCACTCCCCTCTCCCAGAGCAAGTGCTTTAGGGGAACTGAGTCTGTCCTATTCCCTGTGTGTCCAGCACCTATATATCTAGCAGATCGTAGGTGCTTGGCAAGGGAGTGAGTGAATGAATAGGAAAGGACAGTGTTAAACCTTGTAGGGGAGCCACACAAATAAGTAACAGTAACAAAGATAAGTGATAAATAGTGTGGCGTGTGGTGAAAAATGTAGTCCATGGTGCTATGGGACCTCATGGCAAGGAGGCTCCCCTAGGTCAGTCAAGGATGGTCAGTACTACGACAGGAAGTTCAAGTAGACACAGCAAGAGGCAAGGAAAAAGGTAGGAGGGGGCAGCTGTGAAGAGGACATCAGTGAAGGGTCCTGCAGCGAAATGGCCTGTAAACTGATACAGGATGCTTGGACTCTTTCAAGGCTGGTGAGAACCAAAGGAAGGGCCAAGCCTGGGTACCCCACACAGGGGTCTCGACTCCTGCTTCACTTTCAGACAGGTGTTTATCCTTGACCCCTGGGCCCTTATTCCTTGTCAACCGAAAGGAAATAAAACCTTCCAGATACTGTGGCTGTAAGGATTAAGTTAGGAAAAAAATAAAGCCAGTTCTGTTACCTGCCTCATCCAGCGTTCATAGTATATGCTTTGTTGCATTTATAGGACTTACTGCAGTTTGCAATTATTGTAATTAATTTGTGTGGGTTTTACTTTTGCACCTCTCTGAATCGGATGGCAAGTCCTGTGGAGGCAGAGACTAGGTCCATTTTGTCCATCTTCTTCCCAGGTCAGGCAGAAGGACTGGCAGGGAGCAAGTTTCCAAGTCATGACCTTGAAGTCTGGTCGGGGGTTTCTTTATGTAGCATATTCTCTGTGCCCTCTTTGCATTTTAGCCTTGAGGATCAACAAAGGTCATCTAGTAAATCAAGCTCGAAGTCTGCCGTTGCCTTTCATGGCAAGGTGGCCTTGGCCAACACTGTCAGGGGCTCACGTAAGGACATGTCTGGCCCCTCTCTGCGGGTTGCTGCCTGTGGAGGAGGAAGAACTCTGTGCTTAGGCCAGTGCTCAACAGAGATGTCTACCCATTGGGACCATGCTCTTCCATTCTCTGGGCAAGATGGTCTGCCTTGAAGCAGAAGCACAGAAGCCCTGTGGATGTGTGTGTGTTGGTGGCTTGACACTTGAGTACTCCAATTCGGACTCAGTGTTGTGACCCCTAGACATTTTCACTGCCGCTTCTTGTAGACACCTTCTTTCTCCTTGGAATCTCCATTCTGGGCCAGTGATGATGTTGCTTTCCAGTCTGGTAGTGACCCCATGTGATAATATGCACTCTCTAGTGGGGAAACAGCAGGAGGTACTTTGTCCCAGAGAAGCCATGGTCTTCAGCTATGCATCCAAAGACTAATCGGTTGAGATTCCTTTCTGCTCACCAGGATGTGCCCTATCATGGCAGCCTGGTATCCTGCTGACCAGCAGACCACTGGCAGAAGGCAGCCCTGGCCTCTGAGCAGCATGGCTTGTTTGCATCTCTGCGTTTACCTTGTGATCTGGTATCCAAGATGTTTCCTTAGTTCTTCCTTGGTCTTTACACCTGCTTGGTACTTATTAAGAGCGTCTGTCCAATACGATCAACACAGTTGTGAGATATGGATATGAAATTTATGTCAGGCACTAAGTTTGGCATATGTTGGCAGAGTCACAGTAACAGCCTTTCGGTGTCCAGATGGCGGAAGGGGAGGCAGACAGGAGTCCAGTCCCAAGGGTTCTCTTGAGACCTCCAGCT
>CAUYQG010213514.1:0-22500 GCA_963574415.1 Tarsius wallacei | reverse complement strand
TCGGCCCTTCCGTCGGGTGCCTGTTTCTCCAGCACCCACTACACAGGCTCTTTTAGATAGCATTTTCTACGCATTAATTAGTAATGTGGTGCTCCCAGGTGACTAATAAGTTAAAGAAAGAACTAGTGTGAGTGAATTTTTTTTAAAGGTCGTTCGACTCCAGGAAGACCTTTAAAAAAAAAAAAAACATTTTTTAAAAAGCATTTCTGTATAGAAATGTTCAACGGCAAAGTAAAATGTAAAGTATTAAATGGTTTTTATTATAGTGAACAAATTGCCTTTTTTATACCGCTTATGTCTTCATCCCCTACAGTTAGCCAGATATATTTGTCTACCCAATTTTCTGCAAACTGAAAGACATCATCCCCCAATGTGAAAACACTGGAAGTTATAGGATAGTCATTGTAATTGATGAGGAGAAAAATTATCGCATACAGAATCCATATAGGCCACTTAAATTAGAGAAAACTTTCATCCCCAGACCTGTTTGTTTTCCCAGATGTTTTTCATTTAGAATATGGTCTGATTAAAGACAAAATTCACCCATCAAAGGGGAGAAATCGCCCTGCTGAGTGCGAATTCCACATTGGAGATCTGTGTGCTAGTCAAAAAGAAAGAAAAAGATATCTTAATCCAGTTTCTGAGCTGCACTGACCCCATGCTGAACAGAATTTCCATTAATAACTTAACCTAAAAATCCTGTAGATGCTCTCTGGGGGCCTAAACATAGAGGCCAGTGGCAAGGCGGTGTTCGGTGTTGACCAGTGCTACTCTCTTGACCCAAGTGCCGAGTTTCAGTGATAAACACCCAAGGGGAAGGTTCCGAGAAAGCTGCTGTCGGAAGTTAGGGTTTGTGGGATCATGCGTGAGAACAGCTGTGCAGGCGCTGTGTGGACGCTGGACTTATGAAGCCAACACTGAAGACAACAAAAAGGCATCCCCAGAGGTAGGCGCCTAGGACACCCCTGTGCGTCTCTGGCTGCATGGGAGCCGACCGGCTGTTCAGGGCCCCGTCCCAGCCAGGTTTCCGGGCCGAGGGGATTGGTGTCCCTGCTCTGGCCCCAGCGGCCCACAAGCAGGACGCCGGAGTTCCAGTAGAGTGGAAAGAAAAGTGTCTTTGACAGCAAGGTGAGCTGCCTGCCTGTGAGCTGGGTCCCCTGGGTGACTCCCTCCCTGGAAGGCAAAAGGAGGGGCACGTGTCTGACCTCCTGAGGGAGCAGAGGAGACTGGAGAGGAAAGATTCCAACGTGCACGTGCACCCACACAAGCGCTTCAAAGGCCTGAGAAGAGACTTCAGAGCTGATCACAAATTTCAGGTGCGGGAGGGGAGCCAGAAAGCATCCGTGTTTGGAGGCCCCAGACGTGGGCATGTGAAGTGGCACTGTCACCTGCAGTGGCTGCTGCTGTCCTCAGCGTCCCTGGTGGGGTGGCGGGGGTGTCCTCTGCAAGTTGGCCACTGGAGAGAGTAAGCTGGCGCCTGATGCTGGGTTCCCCGCCGGACAGGGCTCACCCCTGGGGTGGCATGTGGGACCCTCCCAAGCTAGCCTCTGCACCCACACCGCTGCAATCGCCACAGTCCTTACTGCTCTGAATATTCATCGAGTTCTTCCTGGGAGGATACACAGTGCTTTGGGAGTCTGCAGAGAAGTGCTGTCAGCTCTGCCTTCAAGCTCCTTCCCAAATGGTGTGGGTTGGGGATGCCAGCAGAATGCCCAGCCCAGGCTGCAGATCTGCCATCCTCCCAGGAAGCTTCCAGGGCTGGCCGGGATCATATCAGTTTCATCGTACGTGTCCCAGATCGTGTGGTCATGCGGTCGGCTGTGATAAAAGAGAACCGTGGTCCAGTTAACATAGAGCCTTTCGTCGTCATGATCTCTAGGTACCTGTGAAACATCGAGACTGTGCTCCATTAGGGCCTTCATGTCAGGTTATTAGCAAGCAGTGCTCAGTCTGTCATCAGACCTGCTCTCTGGAATTAATTTTAAGATAGTCTGAGCTAAAAAGTTAAATCATATAGGACTTCAAAATTAGCATCCTTAAGTCTGTCCTTTAGTACAGACTTGAAAAAGTCAGTCATTCTTGTCTCTTTGGGGTGGCCGGTATCCTCTTGATCTAGAAAGACTGTAGACTTGTTAATAGTAGCTAACACAGTTTTACACACATCCTGAAACAATTTGAAGTTGATCCGATAATTGGAGAATTTGTGTTCTCCACTGGTCAAGGCTGATCCCGCCACAAAATACCAAGCAGCCGCCCAGGGTGATGATCTCATGTGACCTCCCAGAGGAGTGCTTTTGGCTCTGGTCGCCTGTAGACTGGCCTGCCCCACGGAAGCTTTCAGGCAGCTTATGAGATCACGGGGCACCATAGGAAGTGCCTCCGATAAATAAAAAGGGAGCAGGGAAACATGCCTGAGGATGGAGAGGCAAGGCCTCGGGAGGGACAGAGCAGTATCTTGTCAGCATCGTCTGGGAAGGTTTGTATCTGCACCACTGAGGCCCCGCAATCCAGGGTCTTTGGGATGAGAGGCAGAGACTCACAGAAGTGGAGGCTAGAAGGTAGGGCCGAGGGCAGGTGAGATGTGAAGGGGAACCTCCGCTGGGAGGTGAGGGAAGAGCAGTCCCGCCGTGAAGGTGCCAGCTGGAGCAGCCTCTGTGGACGGGGCAGGCCTGGGCAGCCCTCCGAGATCTCTGCGCCCACCTCCCTCTTGTCGAGACTGTAGCCTGTGTCGGGCACAGCCGGCCCAGAGCAAGAGCTGCACCCGGCAACTGCAGGCCAGAGCTCTCCACACGGGACTGTCCTTGCCCTACCGTCATGGCACCTGACTGCTTCCCGCCCTGGTGTCCGGATAGCCGTGCAGATAAAGATGACAGCTGGGAAGCTGGACGGGGAGGTGATCCGTCTGTTCTTTGGATCTGAAAAATCAGCAAGACCTCAGGTTCGTGGAGAAGAGAGACCTGAAGGGCTGCCTCGAAGAAGCATGAGGATGGAAAGGGGTAAGGCAGCAGGGCGGGTGCCTAGGTGGTGCCCACAGGCATGGGTCTTGGAGGGCATGCGGGCAGGGTTGGGCCACTCACCTCACGCCCTGTGTCTTCGAAGCCTCTTGAGCTGGAAGAGAAGGTGCTCACATCTTATTCCTTAATTTATGTTTATTCCTTACTGTATGCATTCCTTTTTTTTTTTTTTGAGTTGGAGTCTCACTGCTGGGCTCCGCGATCCTTCCACCTCAGCTTTCCAAGTAGCCAGAACTACAGGCGCACGCTACCACACCTGGCTAATTTTTTTATTTTTTGTAGAGATGAGGTCTCGCCAAGTGACCCGGGCGGATCTCGAACCCGCAGGCTCAGGCAGTCCACTCACCTCAACCTCCCAAAGTGCAGGATTACAGGCTGAGTCACCGAGCCCGGCTAACTATATGTGTTTCCTGATGTTGGCCGCTGTGTTAAATGGATATACATTACTTAACGTCGGCGACTCTCTGAGCCTGCATTCTTTTGCCTGTCACCATGAACCTCAGGTTGAGAGCAGCCTCAGCCAAGGCAGAGGTAGGGTTCCTCTGGCCAGTTGGAGGCTTGCGAGGAACCTGTCGACCTGGAGCAGAGGGTCTGTGTAGGTGGGCCAGCTCCCCGAGAGGCACGGGCAAGTGGGAGGCGCATTATCCACTCAAAGAGCCGGGAGAGCTGCCGGGGGTCTCGGGACGCTCTTGGCTGCAGCGGGCGGGACCACGCCTCCTCCTGCCACAAGCCTTCCGTGCCCCTCTTGGGACAAGTGATCCTCAAGGGGAGGGACTGGATGGGTGTTCGGAAGGCGGGGTGCGCAGGCCACACTGGGTCGCTTGCTTTTGCCGATGCCTAAGAGGAAAACCAACCCTCCTCCCAGCTCAGAGAAATGGAATTCCCAGCTGAAGACCGGTGGAAGTCACTTACAGTGTTCTTTGAAGATTTCTTGTACTGAAGAAGGTGTCCAAGGGAGCTTGTAGCCTCTAAGGGAAGGGAGCGGCCACTGCTCCGTTGTTTCTGGTGTGCTGCAGAGGTGGCACCCACCCTGCCTGGCAGCCTCCGAGCAGGGCCCAGCCTCATCTTCGCTGGCCAGGCCTGGATTCACCACGTGCTGATAGAGGCCACCAGCCTCCTTGTGGAAGGAAGTGTGTGCACCCACCTGCAAGTGCTCGGAAAGTGTCACAGCTGTTACCCAGCCAGTGTAGGAGCATGCACAGTCCTGTGGGGGGCTGGTGGAGGCTCTGGGCAGGTGCAGGACCATGGGACTGCCATGGTTTCCCATGTCCTGCCGTGAGGGAAGACCCAGCCCTGCCCGACATGGCATGGAGGGACCATATCGAGAGATGCAGAGAAGTGGTTTTCTCAGCTGAAAGTCAACATTCATCTGTCCTAACACTCAGTTACCCAGTGGCTACTTGGCAAAAAGTTAGAGACATGTTTCTTTCACAAATTACCCTTTTAAAAATCACGTAAAGTGTGATTTTCCAAGGTGTAGAACCTGACACCTCTAGGGGCCTCATCCTAGCAGCTGGTGGCAAGGGCAGGATGAAAATCTCCTTATAGCTTTACATGTCTGGGTTTTTGGTGTTTTCTTTTGGCCCTTGTAATGAGAGCTTTCCATGGCTTCTTAAACTTGTGCACGTGTCTGGGAGAAGTGACTGGCATAAACAAACATGGGATGAGCTTGTAAAACATTTTGTAATCCCTTAAAAAGGAGAAAAATGTGAATGTAAATCATTGTTTAACAGTGAATGCAGGAAGAAACCGTTCCTCAATATAGCTGTAGGTTGTCATTCCATGAGCAAGAGGGAATTTCACTTTGGGTGGATTTGGATTTTCTCTTCATGCTCCTGCTGACTAAATCTTGCAAAAGCACATTGTAAACACATGCACATGCGTTTTCTGGGGGGGAATGTATAGTATCAGTATAGAACAGGCACTGGTTTTGCATTGGAAAGGGTACAGATGAGAGGCAACGTTTGCTTAAATGAGCTGGCAACAGCCAGCAGTCCCAGGTACCCTAGCTGGGCAGCAATCAAAGCTGCCCCGGCCCTGGTATGGAATTCGGATTTCAGAAGGGTCCGTTAGCTCAGCTCTTTTCCAAGACCAGCCCTGACCTAACTAGACTCTTCACAGATGCCAACTCTTAGTTCCAGGGAAACCCAGATGAAAGACCAAGGAAAGGTCAGGCGGTCGTGCCACATGCCCCTGCTAGAGTCTCTTCAGGACCGTGGCCCTGCTGTCTTCCGTAGATTATCACCTGTGACTCACCTAAAGGGAGCCATCTGGGCTGCGGCTGGAAGGCACAGCACACTTCACATCCACAGCACGGGGCAGCCAGACCCACTCTCTCTCAGGAGCCAGTCATGTGCCATCTGCCGAGGTGAACACAGGCTCAGCCCTGAGCATGCGAGAGTCTTCCTGGTTGCCTGTCTCCTCTCATAGGGAGGAGGGATGAGGCCTACTCCCAGGACTTTGGAAACTGTGATCATCTTTTGCCTTCCTGGGAAAACAGTTTTTCCACCGCTCTCAGACCCAACTCGAAAGTTAATCTTAATGTTCCATAGAAACAAAAGTATAAATGCTCCTTAACTGACTCAGAAGAACTTTTACCCAGAAGACAGCAAAAAAGTGACACTTCACTTTCTAAGTCATCTAAAGCCGGGAAAAATTCTGTAAGTTAGATGAGCTTTGCGAATTAGACTAGGGGTTTGCCACCATTTACTAAGTTCTAAGTAACTATGAGTGATCCCATAGATTGCAAATTGTATCTCATTTGGGAACAAATACCTTGTTCTGGGGACTTAAATGTATTGACCTGCAGAGTGGACACAGACCATTGTCCTTGGAGCATCTGTTTCTCTTGCTGGGTTTCAGTGTTATCGATTACCAGGATTTCTGTACTCATGCATCCCATTGTAGTTCCAGCTACTCGGAAGGCTGAGGCAGAGGATCACCTGAACCCAGTAGGTCAGTGCTGCGGTGGCCGTGAGCATGCTACTGCACTCCGGCCTAGTGACAGAGTGAGACTCCAACTCAAACAAAAAAAAAAAGAAAATTCAGGAATACACATCCATGTGACAAATTATATATTGGTAAATAGTTTTCTGTGAAATATGCTAGAGGCCTACCTGCTTTGTTGAATCGATTTGACAAATATTTAATGAGGACCTATTGCCTGTTAAGGATACAAGGGTCCTACAAGCAAAACAGATAAAATACCTGCCCTGAAGGTGCTTATTATCTTGGTTGGGGATGCAGTGGGGTAAGCCAGAGAAAGGCAGAGAAAGTGTGTAAAATCTATGCTTCAAAGCCAGGTGCTAAGGAGTGTCATGGAGACTTCTAACGCGGGAATGAGGAATGGTGTGGAGTTGCAGACGGGTGATCGGAGGCCTCACAGAGGAAGTGGCCTCGACAGCCTTGGGGGAGCAGCTGGAGCCAGCACAGCCTGGCCCGCTCTTCCCACATGGCAAGAGGACCCTCCAGGGCTGTGGTCTTCCGGTATATGCGGGGTCTTCACACCGGCCCTTAGCAGCCTGGCCTGATTTCCGAAGCCCTCGTTGTCATGGAGATGTCGAGGCCAGAAATAGTTCCCACCCTCTGGATGAGAAGCCCCCATCTTACGAGTGCAAAGCCTTAACTGGCCCTTTCCTAATTGGCACCTCTGTACTATTTTTTTGGGCCGAGGAAATTCTTGTAAATGCATAATTAATCTGGTGTTGAAATTGGGAGTTTTTTCCTTCCCCTTCCCTAAAGATTATCAAATCTCTGGGGTCTTTCAAAACCTAAAGGTGATCTCACTGGACCTATTATACAGTTTTGATTTTGTGTTTTTGTTTTTCAATTAAAAAAAAAAAAAGACCTAATGGCAGAGTTTCTCCTCCCCCTCTTCTTCTGTGAATCCCAAGTAAGAAACTAAAATGGAAGACTAGCTTCTGGCTCTCACTACAGCAGATGGGATAATTCTACAGGTGATTGCCCCGGAGGTCTAGAAGAGAGAAAGAGAGGCGCCAGTAGGCTGACACAGCTCTATTATTGACTAATGGTGAACAGAGTGTCGCCTTGCCTTGCCACCTTAAAAAAGACACAGAGATTTGCTACTCTATTTGTTTTATAAAATATGCATTGAGAGCAACACTACAATGCTGAATGACAAATAACCCTCAAAGCATACTTGGTATGTGCTCTGTTGGCTTGCCACTATTTCTTGGAGACTTATTTGATTCTAATTCAGTAGGATTTTTAACCCCTATGTCTAAAAATTTCACTTGGAAAGTCCATGTTATTCCCATTAACATCAATGAGTTCTTCACATATCCAAATATCTAGTACCGTGCTTTCAGAATTAAAGCCTCGCCTGCTTTTAAAAGCAGGGGATCTTACCATATCCACTGGAGTTTTGTAGTGATTTGACATGTCCTGGAAGAAATTATCTTTCAAGAAGGTAAGTTTAGCTGATTGAAATGAAATTAATTCCACATTTCTGTGTCATGATTTATTAACTTGATTGGCTTGCTGTATTCCATACTCTATTTACAAACATACTAGGCCTACGTGCACCCTCTCTCAGATACATCAATGCTTTTCCCTTCTTTAGCTTTGGTACCTAACCCTGATGCTGGAAATTTCCCCTGTAGACTACTGTAAGTTGTAGCAATTGAGAGTTCCTATGTGTAGCTATAATTCCTTGTGTAAATTTTAGCTCCATCTGTGGCATAGGTACCATTTAATGTTCTTTATACACTTGTTCTGGGTTTTAACGATAACAACAAAAATCTTTCGTTCTGATGATTTCATGTTGTTGTTTTAGAAAATACTTGGATGTAGCTGTCTCTGCCTGGGTTGTTTTCCAAATATGTTTGCTTGGAGATAGGACAGATCCTGTCAGCATCAGCAGCGTTACGGAGTTGGCTTCTTGGCCACACTCTTTGGAGGGTACTGGCAATTGCACTTGTCATGTGAAAAGAACTAAAAGTCACACATCGTGCATGTTAGTTCCAAGGCTACTAGCATTATTTATTAACAATGAATGAGTGTATGAAATTTTGAAGAGCAATTAGCCCTCAAATATTCCATGAGTAGCTGCCAGGAAAGCTTTTTTGGAACAATATTAAACTTCAGGAAAAGTGCTCTAATGTTACTAGACTGGCATGCAAAAACAGAAGTAAAAATAAAAGTCAAAACTGTACAAAAGTTCCACTTAAAGATGGCCTTTTAAATTGAGTGATGGCAAATACATAGCATATAAGGTCATCCCCTGATATTTGGGTATGGAGGGACATAGGGCGGTCATCTGAGTGTCTCTGCTGTCCCTGCCTGAGCTCTCTATGGTATTATTAGCTGCTGAGAAGATGATGCTATGTTTTCTCTTTTCATTGCCTGTAGGGCACCAGATTTTTGTCGATGCTTGGTTCTTTTTTTCTAAAACACTGAACAGTCATTTTGTACAATGTTTTGCTTTTTTCTACTACTGATTCCAACCACCATTTGTCTTCTCAGTCCTAAGTTTATAATTTCCTCCTTTCTCTTCTTTCAACTTGTA
This sequence comes from Tarsius wallacei, assembly GCA_963574415.1. Lineage (NCBI taxonomy): Eukaryota > Metazoa > Chordata > Mammalia > Primates > Tarsiidae > Tarsius > Tarsius wallacei. Next base: position 13,959 of record CAUYQG010213514.1, on the reverse strand, counting down.
CCTAATTCTGATTTTTCACTTCCTTGCCAATTGTGGTTTCATTTCTGAGCACTCAATTTATTAATCCTTCTTTTTAATGTCCCAGAACATATGCCAGTGTAAATCTTTTTGCAGTTAAAATATTACATTAACCTTTTTGATAGCATAGGGCGGTAGTTTTGGCAGACTGGCTAGTGATGTTTTTCTGAAGTCTTCGTCTGTTTCAGGTGTTCCTGATCCAGGGCATCCTGATGTCATTTCGAAGAAGGCATAGTTCCTGCCCTCAGGAAGCTTGGTTCCCTCTCAAACTTGAAATTTTAAAATGTATAAGGCACTGCAGAGAGGACTTAGGAAGCCTGCCTGAGAATGGTAGCTTTTCTGTCCTGGGAGCCTGGCTTCCTCTTCATCTGATGTAGAGACAGGTAGTTGTCCATTGTTGTCTGAATTGATTCTATCTTTCCCACTTGTCTCTGCTTTGGGAATCCATAATGAGAAATTAATGCTTATGCTTAAGTCACATGGGGTGACCCCTCAGAAATATGCAAGGAAGACCTTTTCTGTTCACAGGGAGGAAGACACACACACACACACACACACACACACACATACACACACACTCTCTCTCTCTCTCTCTCCCTCTCTCTCTCTCTTTCTCTCTCTCTCTCTCTCTCTCATGGAGGAAGATATACACACACCACACACGCATGTGCATGCGCACACACACACACTCAGTTTGCATTGCTGGAACAAGGAATTACCTCTCTTTCTGGGGAAGGCTTGTGTGTCAGTGTTGATTTTACATTGTTTTTTCCTTTCTTTGACTTGAAAATTTTTATTTTTTTTTTTATTTTTATTTTTTAATCAGTATTTTTTATTATCATATTGTGGGGTACAGTTAAGGATTAGATATACAAATATGCTTCCTTCAGACACCCTTGGTGATAAGAGGTGTCTCCCCGTACTTGAAAATTTTTAAAGAAACACAAGTTTATTATTTTAAGAAATCAAATGCAGAAGTATGGAAATAAAATTCTCTTTCCAGAGGCAATCAATCTTCGTCTTTTGGAGTGCACCTTGTAAATCTGTTTCTGTTGTTATAATTATACTTCCCTGTTCCTACCTGCCTTTACCAGAACAGTATATAGTATGTTCTTTTGTGAGTAGAACTTTATATCATAGACTTTCTGTAGCTGCACATTGTTCTATATTATGGATTGCTATAATTTATTAACTCTTCCCACTTTGAGTGGAAATTTACTTTATTTCCAACTTTTTTCATTTACAGTGTTACCATGAACATTCGTGTATGTCTGTTTTTCTGTGCTATATGCAAGTATTTCTGTGGGACAGACTTCTGGAAGAGGAATTGCTAGGTCGAAGGACATGCACACTTAAATTTTGATGGCTACAGCCCAGACGCCCTATACCAGTTTATACCCTCAGCGGTAATAAAAGATGTCCATTTCTCCATATCTTTACAAACACAGGATTTCTAAAATGACTTATTAGTTTTTAAAAAAAATTATATTTCTTTGACAGCTATTGAGGGCACATGCCTTTTTTATGTTTATTAACAAATTGTATTGTTTCTCCTTTGATTTACTTATGCATATTTGTTGCTTATTTTTCTCCATTGTTTCTTTTTATTTTAGCAACTCTTTCTACAATATGGCTATTAGTCCTTTGTCTGACAAGTTATAAATATTTTATTCTAGTCTCTTCTTTTAGCTGTTTAAATGTGTCTTTTGGGCATGCTTGAGTTTTAAATTTTTCCGTAGTCCAATCTGACAGTCCTTTTATTGGATCTTCTAAGTTTTGAATCTTGCTTTGAAAGATCATTACCACTGCAAGATTGCAAAAACTATTATCTTGTACTTATAGTTTTGTTTTAATATTTTTAATTTGTTGATAATTTGCTTTCCTGTGATCTGAGATGCAATCTAACATGTTTTCCTATGTAGACAGTGAGTTTTTTCCACACCATTTATTCATAGGATTTATTGTCATCTCCCTTCTTCACTGAAATGTTGACTTCATCTTACTCTGACCTCCCATATACGTGTGTCTCGATTCCAGTGTGTCTGGTTCCGTTCTGTTCCATCACTGTGTGAGTTTGTCCCTGGGCCAGCTCTTCACTGGGCCAGCTCTTCACTGGGCCAGCTCCACAGGCAGATTGATATGTAATAGAAGATGTCTTTTTTCATTCTTATTTTCAAAAATGTATTTAGGTATGGGGCACAGATGGAAGAATAAATTATAGAATATAATTATAGAATAAATTATAGAATATAATAACAATAGAATTACAGTAATTCTATTATGTTGATTTATATTACACTTTCATTTATGAATTTAATGGGTTTTAAGTTTCTAGAGCCTTGTTTTTGTTAACAGTTTATAGTCTTATTGCATTGTCATCAGAGAATGTTTATAACAATTATTTTATAAAATGTATTTTTTATATAGTCAGACTATATGTATAGTGTGACAGAATAGGGATGATATAACCAAAAATGGGGGGATCGTGGACTATTGTATAGGTGATACATGGGAGCCAAAGGGAACTATTTCAAACCAACCAGAAATGGAAGATTAGGTAAGGGGGGAAAAAAAGGAATTAAAATATCGCCTTGCATGTGACTGAGGGGACTCCCAGGACGTTGAACTTTAAATGTTAACACTGGAAAAATCTCGATTAAACTGGGACAAGTTGGTCACCCTAGATTCTGGACATTATAGAAGATAAAACCACTAGAATAAAAATGCTTTCCAAAGTATTGAAGGACCTAAAAGAAAAAACAACAAAGAAGAATAAGCAAATAGAGAAACACAGTGCTAACATAGTAAAGTAATATGACAAAGTTGAAAATGTATCCATAAATGTCAAGGGGCTTAACTTGCCTATGAAAATGAAGAAACTTGCAGTTGGCTGGTCAGGCAGAATCTAGCTCTGCATGTGTGAGCAGCACACCTGAAACACAGTGTTCAGGAGGGCAAAGGGCAGAGCGATGGACAGTGATTAATCAGGCAAATGAAACCGTAGGGAATGCAGGGGTTGCCCTCCTGGGATTAGAGCAAGTAGAAATCAGGCCAAAAAGGCACTATAAGAGACAAATTAGGACACTTTAATATGCTAAAAGGCACTTTCATAATGGAGATAGAACCTTGTAACACAGTAAGCACCTGTATAAAGCAGAGTCTACAGTATATGCAAAGAGAAATAGACACAAATGTTACGTTTCCCACCCACCTTTCTCCGTACCAGCCAGGTCAAGTGGCCCCAAGGAAGAAAGGGTATAGGAGACCCAAGCACCATACTCAACTATGGCTGCATATTGAAATGTAGACCTTGAGTAGAGAGTACAGCTTTTTCTCAAACATACATGGAATGTTTACATCCGCTCATCAAAAATTAAGATACAAAGAAATTTTATAAAATAATTGTTATAAACAACATTCTCTGATGACAATGCAATAAGACTATAAATTGTAAACAAAAACAAGGCTCTAGAAACTTAAAACCCATTAAATTCATAAATGAAAGTACAATATAAATCAACATAATAGAATTACTATAAAATAATGATAGTAAGAACTCTGTATATCAAAGATATAGTTAATGCAATTCTTAGAGCTTTCATAGCCATAGACTTGTGTATCAATAAAAATGAGAAGAAAAATAAATGACATTAATATCAAACTTGGAAAACTAGGAAAAATTTAAAAGGAAACTTTTAAAAAGTACAGGAAATGAAACAGTAAAGATAAAAGCAGAAATTAATGAAGTAGAAAAGGAAAAACAATGTATTAAATCAACAAATCAAATTCCAGTTTTTTGAAAAGAAACATCAACTACTTTATTCAAGGAAAAAAATGAGGAACCACAAATATATAGAACAAGAATGACAAAGAGAAAATAAGTATTGATATGGAAGTTTTTAAAAAGCACAGGACTAATTTGCAAATAAATATGGAAACATATTTGAAATGCATAGTTAGGCAAAAAAATCAGTTTTATCAAAATTAGCCCAAGTAGAGATAGAAAGCTTACATAAAACCAATTTACATGAAAGAAGTAGAGAACATTTCCAAGGAACTATCTCACAAAATCGTACCAGGCCCAGTTGCTTTCACAGAGAAAACCTATTAGACCTTTTATGCAGATGGCCCTAATACTACATAAATTGTTTAGAAGCATAAGAAATGAGGGGAAACATTTTGTATTTTCTATGAAATGAGTACAATATTGAAACCTAAATCTGATCAAGATAATACATTATAAAGAAAACAAAAACTAATATCCCATGGAAATATTGATCCAGAAATCCTAAATAATAAAATATCAGTGAATAGATTCTAACACTTCATTAAGAGTAAAAATACCTTGACAGGGTCAGGTTTGTTTCCAGGAATACAAGTTCAGTATTAGGAATGCTGTTAGCAATATTGCAAATGAATATTATAATCATACCAAAGGGAAGGGAAAAAGTACTAATGCAAGTAACTTTTAAACACTATACTCTGATATATACTCAATTGTAGTGCAAATATTATTTTTAATAACTTTGTTTCCCATATTGGTATCAAATTATTTTGTGTTTATGTAGATTGAGCAAATGATTAGGGTATTGATGTTTTAGGGAAGCGGGATTCTCCCTGTGGGAGAAGAGAGGCACCGATGTGGAGTGGGAGACAGCAAGGAAGTTGCAGCTGAATAGGAATTGGTGCCATCTATAGGAACTCATTATTCCTCAACAGTTTTTTCCTTTTAAATAGAGTTAAAATCTCTTTATGTTGCCCAGGCTGGTGGTGAACTCCTGGGCTCAAGCAATCCTCTTGTCTTGGCCTCCCAAAGTGCTGAGATTACAAGCGTGAGCCACCATGCCCAGTCCCTGAACTCATTATTCCTAAAACATGCAGTACGCACTTCTTCCAGTGCCAGCCACTGAAGAGGAGCCTAGAAGTAGTAATACCCCAATAACAAAGAACATACCTAGTTCCCAGTCTTATTTCCAAAACACCATGCACCACTGACAGGACCTTATACAATTTGGAGAAATGGCTGGTTCCGGGACTGGGGCAAGGAAGATACAAAATGAGCCCGGAGCAAGAAGAATGATAATGAGGTTGAGAAGGAAAAATACAAAATGAGTCCAGAATTACGAGGAGGAGGAGGAGAAGCCAGTTTTAAAAATGGGTAAAACATTTGAACAGAGGCTTTATCAAAGAGTACAAATAAATGCAAGGTAGGCGTATGGAAACACACTCAACATCTTAGCTGTTAGGCATATGAAAGCTAGAACTACAGCGAGATACTATTAAATACGTAATAGAATGGCTAAAATAACCTGGCAGTACTGAAAGCTGGTGAAGATGCAGAGTAACCAGAACTCGAATCCATTGCTGATGGAAATGCTAAATCACAGCTGGTCTGGATAACAGTTTGGCAGTTTTTTTAAAAAATAAAAAATTAAATTAAACATACACTTACCATGTGACCCAGCAGTCTGACTCTTAAGTGTTTACTCAAGTGAGATTAACATTTAGACACACACACGCATTATACTATGGTGGCTTTACTCAGAATCTCCAAAAACTCAACCATTTCCTCGAGGAGGGGATGGAATAAAAGTGTGGTACATCCATACAATGCAGTTCAATTCTGAGTCTCAGCCATTGTGCAGCTGAAAGTCAAAGAAGCCAGACACTGAAGACTATACGTGACGTTATTCCACTTATCTGACCTTCTGGACGGAAAAGGAGGAATCACTAGGACAGAAAGCAGATCAGTGGTCACCAGGAGTGGGACTGAGGGAAGACCAGGTTCACTCTGAAGGGCCATGAGGGAGTTCCTGGGTGGTGGAGCCATATCTTGATTTAGTGTTGGCTATATGACTGTGGGTGTTTCTCAAAACTCACAGAACAGTACACTAAAAAGCGGGCTGGACACGGTAGCTCACACCTATGATCCCAACATTTTGGGAGGCCAAGGCAGGAGGAGCGCTTGAGCCCAGAAGTTTGAGACCAACCTAGGCAATGTAGAGAGACGTCGTCTCTACAAAAAAAAATCAAAAATATTAGCTGGGTGTGGTAGTGTTGTCTGTAATCCCAGCTATTCGAGAGGCTGAGGTGGAAGGATCACCTGAGCCCAGGAGGTTGAGACTGCAATGAGCCGTGATTGTGCCACTGCACTCCAACTGGGTGACAGAGTGAGACCCAGACTCAAAGAAATTTTTAAAAAGTGGATTTTACTTTATATAGAGTATATCTGTCAAAAAACAGTAATGTCTTGAATGAGTAAGGCTGTGAAACTGTTTCAGCTTGAGGGGGATTGAAGAAATAGGGCAACTAAATACACTGTATGATTCTGTACAAGAGGAAAAATGTATTATGAAAGAGACATAATTGGAATAATTAACAATTTTGGTTGTGGATTGTAAGTAAGATTAAAGTGATGTATATGTGTTGAATTTCCTCAGTTTGGCAACTGTACTGTGGTAACCTAAGAGAATATTTTTTTAAGAAATAAAATATGTGATATATGCAATCAACTCTCAAATAGTTCACAGAAAAAATTAATAAATTAATTAATAATAATTAAGCCAGGCAAATCTGACTAAGAAATGTGCAGGCATTTTTGGTAGTCTTAGAACTTTTCTGTAAGCTTAAAGTTATTTGGAAGAAATTTTGTAGCTGGGGGTGATGGCTCAAGCCTATATAATCCTAGCACTTTGGGAGGCTGAGGTGAGAGAATTGCCTGAGCCAGCGGGTTCAAGACCAGCCTGGGCAACATGGTGAGACCTCATCTCTACAATAAATTTAAAAAAAAAAAAAAATTAGCCGGGCGTGGTAGCGCACGCCTGTAGTTCCAGCTACTTGCAAGGCTGAGGCGGAAGGATCGCCGGAGCCCAGCAGGCTGAGGCTGTGGTGGCCGGGAGTGTGCCACCGCACTCCAACCTGGGCGACGGAGCGAGACAGAGTGAGACTCCCACGAAGGAGGGAGGGAGGGAGGGAGGGAGGGAGGAAGGAAGGAAGGAAGGAAGGAAGGAAGGAAGGAAGGAAGGAAGAAAATTTTATAAATAAAAGATTTAAATCTATTTAAATGTTCTTGCTCATATATTGTTACATGATCTTTTGATCTACTTGTCAACTTTTACTTTTTAAAAATCTAAATGCAGCTTTGATTGAGTACCTTTGCTATTTTTATGTGAGTTTTGATAAAACTTAAAATTTTCTGCTATTTTTCTATCCTGTAAGATGCTGTTTCTCTGTCTCTTCAGCGCTTCTTTTATATCCTTCCATAAAATGTTATACTTTTATTCATATAACATTTATATTTTTTGCTAGTTTTAGTCATATGTATTTTTAATGTTTGTTTAATGCTTATTTTATAAATGAACTCTTTTTACCTCATTGAAATTGCCGATTGGTTATTTTTGACATACAGAAAAGCTGTTGACTCCTGTTTGGTCATTCTGCTGAATTCCCTTGTTTAGACCTAACACGAATTCTCCTTAATTTGCTCAACTCTCTGGAAAATAGACCATGTTGTTTTCTTCTTTCTAATATTTGGATCTGCTTCTTCTTTGTCTGGTCATGCATTGACCGGCACCTCGATGATGGTGCTGGGTAGTGACACTGTTGTTGAGATATGATTACACACAGTCCTAGAAGTTATTAATCAATAGATGATTCCTGAAGTTTCTTGGCTAGGTTCCCACAACTGAGAAAGGTTTCTGATTTACTGAAAACTGTCCCATGTTGATAGTTCCCTAACTTTACATAATTGAGATACGCTTTGACTGTAAGATTGCCAACATGTATTCAAACTCTGAGCCTACATCTGTACTCTCTTGGGAATTGGATTTTTGAATTGCAACCCGTTTTTTCTGTCCATCTCTGTTATGAAGATAATACACGTGGAGAGAAGTGCACACATGAATATTTGTGTAATCATCATGCAAATCAAGACACAGCTCGAGATGGCCCCTCAAGCAGGCCTTGTGCTCTTCCCATCATTTGCTGCTGCATCTCCCCGAGAGAATCCCACTCCCCTTTTTCTGGTAATCAATTTCTGGTGGTTCTTTACGGTTTTATCACCTACACTTGCAGCCCTCATCCCTGTAGCTTTGTTTTGCTTGTGTTTTTTTGTTAAGTGTATACAGAATAAGTCATATATTCTGCATGTCCTATGTTCCTTTATGTCAGACTTCTTTAGTTCAGCATTATGTCTATGAGACGCATCCATACAGTTGGATGTCACCATAATTTGTTCATGTCCATCATTGTGTCGTATCCCATCATGTGAATTCATTGCAATTTTTTTGTATCTTCCACTGTTGATGGACATTTGGTGGTTGCAGTTTTCTTGCTATTACTAATGATGCTCCTGTGATCTTCCCTGCATGTCTCTTGATGCACATATGCATGTGTTTTTGTGTGTATGTCCCAGCACTGGGTTGCTAGTCATGCAGTGTGGGTGTAATCACTTTCAGCAGTTTTCCAACATGGTGAAATCAGTTTAACTCCCACCAGCAGTGTCTGAGATTATCTTTTGCTCCACGCCAGTGCCAACATTTGGTACCATGAGCTTCTTTTGTCATTTTTCTGTTGGTGTTCATGTATCACATTATGATTTTAGTTTGCATTTCTATAATGACTGATGTGATATGGTTATGTGCCATTTGTATTTGCTTTTCTAAAAAATATTTGTACAGGACTTTCATTCCTATTGTCATGTCTTTTTTTACTTATTGATTTATATAGGAGTTCTTTATGTATTCTGGATACATGGATATTCCTTTGCTGGCCATATGTGTTGAAAATATCTCCACTCTTTGGCTTCCTTTCATTCTTTTAATTGTGTCTTGCTAAACAGAAGTTTATTTATTTATTTATTTATTGAGTTGGAGTCTCACTCTGTCGCCCAGACTGGAGTGCAGTGGCCGCTCCCAGCCACCGCAGCCTCGACCTGCTGGGCTACAGCGATCCTTCCACCTCAACCTTCCAAGTAGCTGGAACTACAGGCACCATGTCTGGCTAGTTTTTTTTTTTATTTATTGTAGAGATGAGGCCTCGCCAAGTTGCCCAGGCAGGTCTCAAACCCGTGGGCTCAGGCAATCCACTCACTTCAGCCTCCCCAAGCGTGGGATTACAGGCTGAGCCACCGAGCCCTGCTAAACAGAAGTTTTTAATATTAAGGTAGTTAGGTTTTTATCCATCTTTTCATTTATGATTAGTGTATTTTGTTATGTTTCAGATGTCTTTTCTTTCCCAGAAGCAAGACATTCCCCTATATTTTGTAGAGCCGAGGTTGCAAACTTTTTTTGTAAAGGACTAAACTGTAATTATTTTAGGCTTTGTGGGCTATATATGGTCTCTGTTGCATACTCATCTGTTTTTTTCTTAGAATTATGAAAAACCATTCTTAGATTATGGGCCATATCTAAATTTATATTTATTCATTTGTTGATAATTTCATTTTTCCCCACATCTATGCAGTGACCCTTTTGTCACAAATTAAATGAGCCCCTTTCTGAGTTGTTTATTCCATTTTATTGGCCTCTTTGCTTATTCTTCCACCATACCATACTGACTTAATTAATGTAATTTTATAGTAAATTTTCAAATCTAGTAGAGAAAGTGCTTCAATTGTTCTTTTTACAGCTCTGTTGGTTTTGCTTGGTCAAGACAGTTCCATGAGCACATACATTTCAGAATCAGTTTGTTGCATTTCATAGATTAAAAAAAAAGTTTTCTTTTTGAAATGAGATTTTATTGACTCTGTATGTCGATTTGAGGAGAATTGACATCTCTACAATTTTGAGTCATCAAACATCAAATGTGTTCATATATAATATTCCTACATTTGTTGAGGTTGTCTTAATTTCTAAAATAATGATTTATAACTTTTTCCTACAGAAGTTTTATACACATTTTGTGGATTATTCGGTAGATGATATATGAAAATTATGATCTGCTGTAAATGGTATGCATTTGTTAACTGTCAATGCTTCCTTTAATATTTGTTGGAATACACTGCTGAGAGTTACAGTTTTTCCTAGAAAATTTAAAAATTTTAGGGCACTTCAGGTTTGCTTTTTGTTTGTTTTTTAATCAACTTATTTTATTTGACTAATTGCCCTGACTAGTCTCTTTATTATAATGTTAAATAGAAGTGATGAGAGTGGGCACTTCATATCTTATTCCCAATATTAAGGAGAAAGCATTCTTTTTTTTTTTGAAGAAATAGGGTCTTGGCTGGGCTCGGTGGCTCAGCCCATAATCCCAGCACTTTGGGAGGCTGAGGCAAGTGGATTGCCTGAGCCCGTGGGTTTGAGACCAGTCCGGGCAACTTGGCAAGACCTTGTCTCTACAATAAATCGAAATAGTTCAGGCTACTTGGAAGGCTGAGGCGGAAGGATTGCCGGAGCCCAGCAGGTCGAGGCTGCGATGACCGAGAGTGTGCCACTGCACTCCAGCCTGGGCAACAAAGTGAGACTGAAGCAGCAAGCCCTTTCCCCAAGCCTCATAAGGTAAAGGCCTTCCCAGGACAGAGTACCCCCAAGATAAATGCCTTCCCAGGATAACGAAAGAGTTCTTCTAGCACCATTAAGATAAGAACTTTCTTGGATGATACATGTTAGAAAGGACTGTGGCCCCCATCTGTATGTGTAAGTGTAACACTGCTGTAACCTTGAGCTATGAAATACCCAATTAGCCAGTATGTTACTAATATGTAAGCCTTATCAGGGGACAAGGAAGCTAGAATTGTATAAAAGGCAAAGCCCTCCTGCGCTCAGGGCTCAGTCTTTGGATGTGAATCCGCACAGCCGGTGCCAGCATGAATAAAGCGGCTTCCTGGCCTCGGTGTCCCGACCTTCTCTGTAAAGGTTCCCGCTACAAGACTCCAACTCAGAAAAAAAAAGAAAAAGAAAAGGAAACAGGGTGTTGCCACGTTTTACAGGCTAGCTCCAAACGGCTGGGCTCAAGCGGTCCTCCTGCCTCAGCTCCCCAAAAAGCTGTAACTACAGGCGGACCAGGCTTCAGTTTCCCTTCTATCTGATAAGTCTGGCTGCTTGTTTATCAGTTTTATTTATCTTCCCAAAGCCACTTCTGGTTTCATTGTTTTTTCTCTAATTTTTCTGTTTTTTATTTTATCAATTTTCTCTATGGTAGCAATCCATAGACATAATTTTATTTGACATTTTCATTGCTTTGAGGGCATTCATACAATTCTTTTAGATTCTTCTCAATGTTTTCCTTTTAGTAGGCATTATACCACAAATTGATCATTTCCAATTAAAAATTTTATGGAAGCTCTTCAATTGTACAGTTTAAAGGATTTGAAATATGGAAATTTCCTTTGTACTTACCTTGAGAGCCTGCCCCCCCCCAAAAAAAATCACTGCTTGAGCAGTAGTTTGTGCCTAGAAATTACAACCACTGTAAATTTATGTGGAAATAGAAAACTGGGGAGTGACATTTCTTATGATTCAATCATTACTTGTCATCATAATAACTACTGAATTTTAAGCACATGAGTATTTTTTGCCTTTCAACTTTAGTTGGAATTTATTATTTTAAAAATCTACAACAAAAGATGATTTACAAAGCTGTTTAAAGTTTGAAAATAATAATTAAAGGAAGTTCTTTTTATTCAGAAAAATTTCAATATTGACTCTGAACTGTAAAAATTGCAATAAAGCTTTACCACCAGTGCCATACTGTTAAAATACTTAGTGATAGGGTTTATCAGGGTATCCAACCTTAGTTTCGGAAAAAAATTTCACAGAACTGATTATTATGAGAGCAAATGAAGTACGTTGTTGATTGCACTCTTTCAGTAACACATGATAGATTCAGACATTTTCTACAGGGTACCTGCCAGTGGATGATACAGTGAATAATCATAGACCTCATGCTTTAATAGTTTTATTAACTTGTCCAGCTAACCCTTTTTCTGCTTCACACGTTTTTGCTATCACTACTTGTAATACATCTTAGCAGATTTCACTTCAGGTTGTACTGAATTAGTATTTTCTCATTTTGTTGAAAATCCTTTTTTTCTTTGAATTTCAAACTCTTTAAAAATATTCTTATCATGGCCATAGCTTGCCAACCCTTGTCTAGCTTTCAACATAAGAAACTACAAGAAGAGAAAATATAAACCCAAACCAAGTAGAAGAAAGATCATAATAAAGAGCAAAAAGTAAGGAAATTAGAAACAAAAAAAGAGAGAAAATTAAAGAAACCAGTACTTGTTTCAGTTTTGAAAAAAATCAATAAAAATGATAAAACCCTTGACCGTACTAAGACAGACATACACAAATGATCCAAATTGGTATTGAAAGGGAAGTCAGTACACATCCTACAGACATTAAAAGATTAGTAAGGAAATAGTATAAACAGTTATACCAATGAATGTGATAACTTAGACAAAATGGACAGATTCATTGAAAGATACAAACTATCAAAGCTCTCTCAGGAATTACTACTTCCGTTGCTGTGGTAGTTATATGACTGTACATGTCAGTACTCGTTGAACTGTACATCCGAAAAGGATGAACTTATCTCGATTCACTTGACTTTAAAATCTTGTTTAATGCAGTCAGTATCCATTTGACTTACACACACATTTACCATTTTTCTTCTTTTTCTCTTTTCTCTATCCGTAGCCTTCCTTCTTTGATAATTTTCCTTCTGCCTAAAGAATGCCAGTTAAGTAGTGGCAAGATGAAGCCAGCTCAGAGTGCCTCAGAAGCGCCAATTTGTAAGAATTTTGTTAGCTGCTTATTAAGCACACCCATTACTAAAATTTGAATTATGTAAATTTACGGTTAACTATATTAGACTTGAAAAGGCAACACATGCTGAAAACCCAATTCTTCCCGTTATTGTACTAATTTTACTCTTATTGGTGCCTTTGAGGCCATTTTTTGTGATGGTGTACTACTGAGAATCTTGTCAACTCTGCATTTAAAGCTATCACGTTGTAGCTTGAAGTCAGTCCTAGTAGAAATGTTTACACAACAGAAATTAGTAAATGCTACTAATTGGAGCTTTATATTTGGTTGCCTAGGGTGACCAGGGGTCCACAAACTATGACTAGGGGGCTAGGCATTATTTTTTTAATGAAGATTTATTGTTACACAGCCACACCCATTTATTTGGGTCTTATCTGTGGCTGGTTTCACACCTGATAGCAGTGGAGTAGTTGTGACTGAGATTTATGGCCCATAAAATGTAAAATGTTTGCTGTCTTGCCCTTTAAGAAAATGTTTGCCAGCCACTGGTCTGGATGACTTCAGAATGAAGATGTTCATTATGCAAGCTAATCTAAAAGTGTCAGGTGTAGCTGTTATATTTTGAATGGCATAAGAAAATTACATATTCACCCAGTGGTTAAAACTATTATCTCATTCAGCAAAGAAATCATTCATGTCGTTGCCAGACACGTGAAGTTCTGGCTTACATCTTTAACGGCTTCACCTTCATCTTGTTAACTTAGCTGCCTTCCTGTGGAACCAGGTGTTCATCAGTTGTAACCATGTGTTGGTTATGGACACAAGAGTTTTACAAAAGCATGCTGTGCGAATCAGTTGGGGCTGTGCAGAATTTACAATTAAGAGCATTTTATATTTAATTATTTGTAAGTTGTGTACTTTACATCGTTTGTATCAGTAAAAATTACTGTTTTTAAAATGTGCACATTTACATGGATACTTATTTTGGAATGACAATTAAACATTTATCAGCACACCATTGCCTTTTAAGCATTTTCTTTCACTCACTTATCATTGCTGGTGAGGAATTCTGTTTTTGTTTTTTTGTTGTTTTTTTTTTTTGAGTTGGAGTCTCACTCTGTCGCCCAGACTGGAGTGCAGTGGCCGCTCCCGGCCACCGCAGCCTCGACCTGCTGGGCTCCGGCGATCCTTCCGCCTCAGCCTTCCAGGTAGCTGGAACTACAGGCGCACGCTA
>CAUYQG010213510.1:0-17383 GCA_963574415.1 Tarsius wallacei | reverse complement strand
ATTTATTGTAGAGATGAGGTCTCGCCAAGTTGCCCAGGCGGGTCTCGAACCCATGGGCTCAGGCAATCCACTCACCTCAGCCTCCCCAAGCGAGGGATTAGAGACTGAGTCACCGAGCCTGGCTTGGATTTTTTTTGAGTTGGGAGTCTCACTCTGTCACCCCGGCTGGAGTGCAGTGGCATGATTGTAGCTTACTGTGGTCTCTTCTGGGCTCTGAAGATCCTCTTGCCTCAGCCTCCCAAGTAGCTAAGAGTTATTTTTTTGGTGAGACGAGATCTCGCTATGTTGCCCAGGCTGATCTCGAGTTCCTGGACTCAAATGATCCTCCTGCCTTGGCCTCCCAAAGTGCTGGTATGACAGACTTGAGCCACCGTGCCTGGCCCTTAAACACCTGGCTTCTGCACATGGCTATTTCTCACCCTTCAGGGTCCCAACCAGGATGATCCCAAATGTCTGCAAAATAGAATGCCTCAGTAATACAAATATGATGTGCTTACATAGTGCTTAGTTCTTCTCTAAGTAATGTTCACACATTAACTCCTTCATCACTGTAGTAACATCTCATGCCCTTCTCTTCCCCTCAGGGTACCAGGGGGTGTCCCACACCACCTCTCTGGACTCAGAGATTTATTTGTTGTCCCTTATGAGAAACTATGATCACCCTCATTCTACAGAAGTGGAAAATGAGGTGCAGGAAGTTTCAGTGATGTGGTCTGTGCCCCCAAGCTAGTTATGTGGGATTTGAACCCTGGTTGCCTCTATTCCTGGCAATTACATTAGATCACATCTCACGGGTCCATAGGACACCCCACAAGTTCTTGCTGCGCTGAGGGCATGTCCCATCCCAACTCACTGCATCATATGGGGTCCCTCACATCCCTTGCTGTCCCTCTGCGGGTCAGAAAGGACTTCAGTCTCCTTACTGGGCCATTCCCATCATCCCACAACCCCAATCCCTCAGAGGAACAACTGACAATCTTCACAATCTCAGAGAACAGTCCCACATGTCACACTGCCCATCAGAAGACATCCCATATCTGGCCAGGTGCAGTGGCTCATGCCTGTCATCCCAGCACTTTGGGAGGCCAAGGCAGGAGGATCCCATGAGTCCAGGAGCTCAAGACCAGCCTGGGTAGGATAGTGAGACCTTGTCTCTACCAAAAACAAGTAAAAAAACTGCAGAGTGTGGTGGTGCACACCTGTAGTCCCAACTGTTTATAAGGTTTATGTGGGAGGATTGCGTGCGTCCAGGAGTTCGAGGCTGCAATGGGCTGTAACCATGTCACTGTACCCAATCTGGGTGACAGCATGAAACCCCAACTATTTTTTTTTTAAAGGCAATACTGGCTAGCTGATAAAACTCTGTTGAAAGATTTAGGAAAACTGACTACTCTTCTAAACTGTGCAATGGATGCACTATGAGATCTCCATTCTGGAAATGGAAAATAATACTAAAAGGCAAAATTGTGTTTTCTCAGTTCACTTTTGACCAAGTAAAAAAATAACTTCTTAGAATTTTAAATAATATATGAAATTAGAAGATATCTGAAACAAAATGAAATAATATTCACCAATTTTAACGAATTACCAACAGTGCCAATGTTCAGCTATATCTAATAATTGTAGAATTTCCAATGCACACAATTTAATTTTTAGTGAAAAAGATTTTAAAATGTAGATGCAGGAAGGAAGGAGGAGAGGAAAGAGTAGAAAAAGGAGAAAAGATGGAGGGGTAGGAAGACAAAGGAGAGAAGGTAAGAGAGAGATGGGAAAGAGAGTGAGAGGCAGCCAAGAGAGAAACAGAGAAGAATGAACAAGAGGCCAGAAAGAGAGAGATGAAAAAATGTACACACTTTTTGTTACAAATATGAATACGTTTTCATTGGCTTGCAAATTTAGTGGGAATATGAATTATCTGGAATGACTGATTTTACTAACCCTAATTGTTTATACTTCTGCAAACAATATTTTGAATATGCCAAATTCACATAATATTCCTGCACTTAAAAGAATTTTGCTGTTGCTGGGGAGGTCTAAGACCTGCTTAGGCTTTTTCATTCCTAACGAGAATAAAAGCTAAAGACTATAATTTTAGATTGTATTTTTTTCAGTACTTATTTTACTTTTATTATCCAGAATTCTAGCAATTTTACAACTGGACTTACTAGGATGCATTAAGATCACAAGAGTTTTCAAAGGAATCTTTCTTCACAAAATGTACATCTCTTTTCTTCTAAACGCTGTATAATCTTTGGGGTTAGTATTCCCACACACTTTTAAAACATATTCTAAAATAGGCAGGATGAAATGTTTATCTATATTAAACTGTATTTCAGTTGTAATTTAAATAAAAATATTTTTCTAGGGCAATAGATACAATATTCCTTACAAATAAAATCCTGTTAATATAGATATAAATAAATATTTTACTCTTTCTTTCATTATTTCACATATCTCTTTTGAAAACAAAATTCCATAAAACATAAAAGCACAAGTTTGCATGTGCTAATTTACTTTTGTTTCAAAAACCTCTTTCACCAGGTGGAAACAGAGATAATGCAGTCTGTAGTATTCTCCTGTTTAAATTTTTATAATGAGAATTGAAATCACAGATTTGCAACAGTAGCTTTAAGTGTTACTTCTTCCACCCTAAGGAATGTCTGTGAGAATTAACACAACCTCTGAATACAGAAAAGGCTTCAGAAAGTGTTGGAATAAACAACAGCTTTATTTATTTATAGAGATTTAGTCTCAGCATCCAATATCCACTGAAATTTCTAGAAGACATGCTCAGCAGAATTACAAGTTCACAATAAAATCAAGCAACATAAATATAAAACAATTCTAACCATGATGATAGTTCTCTGTTCTTTCTCCCCTAGCACCACTTAACTGATGAACTTTTAAAATAACTTTCCATTTCTAGGTTGTCCAGAGCAAAATCAGCAGCTGACAATTTTCCATATACTTTCTCCTTCCACTGCCATCCGTATTGACTACATACCACTGTTGTAACAAACTGGCTTCAGAACCTGTTACGTGCACTCATTAATTTCCCAAATATAGCAAACCAGTTTGCAAGAGCAATTGGTTATAAATGCAAAAGCCATAATAAACGTAGAAGCCAATAATATCATTATATAAGTGTTAGTGTAAGATGCTTAATTTGCCATTATTTAAGAATCTTCTAATATATTTCCATTGATTTAATAAATGTGCTTTTTAGTGAAAAACTCTAATTCTGTATATTGCACTTTAAGTATCTTTAATATTGATTTTTCATCCTATCATGTGTATGTCTTAGATTCTACAGATGAACGGGAAGACTGTACATTATATCTTTCCTCATGCAAGGATAAAAATAACAAGAGACTCTAAGGATCATACAGTTTCAGGTAAAGCAAATCAAATAATCTAGTCCTTTTTATTCTGATGTCAGATTGGCTTATGAACAGATATTTGAGTTTCAGTTTAGCTGATTCATTAAATGGTTTTAAAAAACATCACTTTTTATATCAAAAATTGTGTTTTGGGAAATGGAATAATATCCAGGCTATACACTTGAACATGAAGGACATTGATGACATGATCATTACTATGAGGAGCTACTAAATGGTACATATATATTTACATCATTCTTTTCATTGACTGCATTGCTTAAATGTGCAGGATATTATAATGCTCCATAATTACTGCTAAGTAATTACTGTTAAGTAATGTGGTCACTGGTTTTCAATTATAAAACTTTCTTATACAGGAAGTAAAAAATAATCTTGAATTCTTTTCAGGAATAATTTCCCAGATATTGACTCATTTTGAACACATTTATGCTGGGTTTTTGTTTGTTTGTGTCCTTTTATAAATCAAAGTTGATGATGGAATTTTTAAACTATTTTGAAATAA
Source organism: Tarsius wallacei (assembly GCA_963574415.1). NCBI lineage: Eukaryota > Metazoa > Chordata > Mammalia > Primates > Tarsiidae > Tarsius > Tarsius wallacei. The sequence goes on along the minus strand of CAUYQG010213510.1, from coordinate 13,480 downwards.
TTTGGGATTTCCAGAAAATAATATAGACATTTATTTTGCCTATTCTTCATTAGGGAACACAGCTTCCCTAATGTTAACACATAACTATAATAAGGTAATCAAATCCAGGAAATTAACACTGATATGATACTATGAAAATATTTATAAGCCTTATCTAAACTTTTAGTTTCTCTAATAATCCACTATTTTTTTCTGATCCAGTATCTAATCTAGGATCCCATACTGCATTTAATTGTTATGACTCCTGCATCTCCTCAGCTCTGATAGTTCCTCAGTTTTTCTTTGTCTTTTATGACCTAGAAACTGTTTGAAAGATAAATGACAATTTTATATAATAAATAACATTCCATTATTTAAATCAATGAGATGAAATAGAAATTTTTCCAAAATTAATGAAATTTCAAAAGATGAATATTACCTATATTTTTGCTCAAGTATATTCTTCGAATTTCATGGACACTATATATCAACAGAAAATATTTTTAAATATATATACACATATTTGTGTATGTGTATCTGTATAGACAGCAGCTCTAACATGGTATATACAGATGGATTTTTTTTAAGCATTGATATAACAAAAAACAAAAAGACATATTCCTCCAATGTAATTAATATTGTTCCTTACAGATTTTAGGCAATGGAACACGTGGATGTGGAAGAGGTTTTGCTTTGAGCAATGTCCTCTCTACTTCCATAGACAATGATGAACTGATTAGGAGTATAATGTTGTTTTACTTTTAAGAATTGGTAATTTTTCTTTCACCAAAGACAGACAATTCTAAATTTCATAGTTTTATTGTCATTCAAAATGTATTTTAAGTACTAATGAAAATTCCAAAGGTGAATCTTAAAATCCAGGAGGTCATTTTGTAGAAGTAATTACTTGCTTAAAACTATTTCAGTCTCCTCCAGCTCATAAAGCATAACAACATACTTTCTAACAATGCCAGAATTATTTTTCTCATGATGTACAATAAAAATGTTCAAACCATTTTTTAAAAATCATCAGGACCCTGTATCAACATACCTGTTTTCTGTTTTATTATTTTTATGCTCTATTGATAATAATTATCAACCTTTTTATTTATCTTTTTCAATATATTATTTTTATTTATTTTCTTTTACTTCAATAAGAAAAAGGCTTAAAATACAAGAATAACAAAAATAATTGCTGTGGATTTCTTTTATAACTATTCTGGTCTCACATAAATTCAGTTTGCACTGTATATAGAGTTTGCTGAATAAGAATAAACTATTATTATTTTGAACAATAAAATTGCTAGTAATGTACTATATCACCTCTCTCCATGCCCCCTTTTCTCTTGAGATCTACCTAAAAAAATACTAAAAATAGTTTCCTTGTTATATTTACCCTGTTTTGATTACTACTGAATTAATTTTTCATGTGTCATTAGGAAAACTGGTCCCATGCTAAATAAATGTTTTGAAACAGTGTGTATTGTTTTCAGGTTCATCTTCAGTACTTTAAATTGCTTTAAATTCACGTATTTACAAGAGTAGAACTAGAAATGACCGTCTTTGATAAACAGCGCCTATATGTTTTAAAGCAGTGGCAGAGAAACCTTGACAGAATAAGATTTACACTCCTGGCTAGTTCCTATGTCATTTGCTGACCAAACAAAATCCTAGTTTGATCAAGATATTAGGGATTTATTGTTATTTCTTAGCAATAATTGCCATTTATATGTTAATATTTTTATTGTATATACAGGGGGTGCCAAATATATATATAATATATATATATATTTTTTAAGTACAACAATCACTCAAAAGATGGCATTAATCAAATGAATGCTAGTGACACCATGCAATAGTCAGAACAAAGAAAATGGTAGGGGCATGGCTGAGCAAACATCATACTACACATTGCTACGTAATTTAACTCAGCTGTGCAAAGTAATACATAGTTAACACTCTTAAAAAGTGTATACACTTTTTTGGGCACCCCCTGCATATGTAAGAAGGTAGATACTTAGGCATGTTTATAGACTACAGAGAAAGACCTAGAAGCATCTAGTAAATAGAAAGAAATTTGATAGAGGGGAGAGTAGAAAAAAATAAATAAAATGATAAAGCTGAAAAGATATGAGCAGGAGATGAATTTAAAAGCCCAGAGAGGCATCATGAACTAAAGAGACACTTTTCTATGGGACTAAAGAGAAAATGAGACTGGGAACAGATTATAACTACGTAGTTAAGGAGAGGAAAACGCAGGCATTTTTCTTCTTACTGCCCACTTCTTTCTTTCTAAAGTAAGAGCAAATGCTTTATGTTGAGCTGAGGGCAGTGATTGGGAGCAGTGACATCTTTGAGAAAATTGATAAAGATTTAGAACTGTCACAAAGAAAGTCGAGCAGAGACTAAGACAACTGTGAGACTGAGATAATTTCTCTGCCTTTGTTGAAGTTCCCTCATCTAAAACCATCTTTCTGAAAATACAGGGCCCCTCAAGATCTGACTCAATATTGCTTCTTCTTTTCCACCTTCTTTGATGGAAACTTGATTCCAAACTATACATGTCTACACATTAGACTGTATATCATATTTCAGTTTACAATTTTTTTCTTTCATATTTGTTCAAATGTCCAAGGATTAAAACCCTGTTTTATACCTTTTTTTATTCCTCTGATGACTCACAAATAGTGCCGAAACAATGATTTAGTTAATAGATGAGGGCCCATGGCCTCTATGTAGAGTGTTCATGTATCTCAGTTTGTTGGGGATAGGGTTTATGTGTCTAGTAGAAGCAAAATTATTAATAGCACAACTTTTCACTTTCAAAAGTGTCCTGGCTTGGTTGATAATTTATATGAAGTTCCCAAGGGAATTTACTCCCAAGAGATGAGATAGAAGACAGAAGAAAGTGGAGGCTGAGGAATAGTAGTGTTACCAAGCCAAGGTTCTGATTGCTGAAGAAGACAAGGTCAGGGAGACAAGGTCAAAGTGGTATCAAACTGCTTCTGAAGCCAACAGGATAATAATAACCATCAATTTCAGAGTTGTTAGAGTCTATGGATACCTTTACAATAGTACCCAGGGCTACAGATTCTTTCACACAAGGGCATCTGACCTTGTTCCAATTAGTAGAAGAAAAATCCAAGCAGAAAAATAAACCTACAACAAAACACAAGCTCTTTTCTGGCCTGTCTCCCTATCTCCTGCATTCCTTATTCTAGCTTAGATCACATCTTGGAACTTTCTTAATAGAATTATATTTCTTTACCTGGGAGAAGAGAATAGTTCTGATTTTGTCACCGAGGTCAATAAAGAAAACAAACAAACAAACAAACAAACACACAAACATTATTCCTTAGGAAAGAAGATGAACTACAATCTATCAAGCCAAATACTATATATATTTATGTGTATGTGTGTATTCTACTCAATCTAACAAAAACCTATGAATTAGGCAGCATAATACGCATTATCATATGAAAGAGGAAACCAAGATTCAGAGATGTTGAGTCAACATGCAAAACCATCCAGTTTGTTAGTAATGGAATAAAAATTGAGCCAAGATTCATAGACTCTCAAATCTGCCTCTTTCAAATACAAAGACTTTACTTGGGAAACTCAGCTGTAATCAACTAAGAATCTTTAACAGCAAAATGAATGTCACCATACTTCCCTTGAACTTATTAACCATATTGATGAATTTTGCCACTGTCATTTGCAGACACCCTGTGCTATAACAGAGGATAATGAAGAAGTAATTTCAAGGCAGTTGAGATAACTAGGTATGAACAAAGACTGTGCACCGATCCTTGTAGAGTGATGGTTTCTGTTGTTTATTTTGTTTTGTTTTGTTTGACTAGGGACACTATAAATTATGGACACTATGAGGAGTGTGATGTGTTTCTGGCAAAGCTTGTCTCTCTCTTTTCATGCATGTCTCTTCTTAGACTCCAAGGCACACTATAATTAACAACATCAAGTAGCTTGCTATAACCCTAACACATTCATTTGTAATAAATGAAGTTGCTCAAAATCTTCTCAATATAAAAGTAAAAGGGATAAATCTTGGGACATACCTCTAGTAGGCATGCTTGGGCATTATTGACAAATAAAATTCATTTGGGAGTGACATGAATTCACTAATGAACATTATGTTTTTCAAGGAGATTTTTTTTTTTTAGCTTAAGGTATTTAAAAAGGGTCCATTTTCCTCTTATGTTTATGTTGAAAGCTGTGGCAGTGACACCACAATAATGCCCATCATTGTGATGTATAATATAGATGTTATTGCACATAATAGAAAGCATTCTTTCAGTGTGATGCATTTTTGTTGCCTACATGCTGACACCAAGCAGATATAAATGTGCTTTAATGTGTTTCCTTTGAAAGGAATGGTGTAGACGCACCCTCCAGTACAGGTTTTGTATAAAGTTTGGTGAGCAGTTCGCTTTTAGTAGCTGGTTTCTGCATCACTTGAGTTCTCCTAATAGCTCTAATTATAAACGGCACAGTTTTCTACTCCTTCCTTGCTATTCTTTGTCATTGCACTGCTCATAGACATTTAAACAGTGGAAGATGTTTATAGTACATTAAACATTTTAAGCTGTTGTTCTAAAGTTTTTTATACTTTTTTGTGTGTTTCCAAGTCATTTCCCTCTGCTGTCGTGTGAAACCATGCAACACAATTCAATAGAAAACATCAGATATGAAAAAAAAAAACCAAACCATCAGATGTGTATGTTTTTGTGGGTAGTCAGCAGGGCTAACAGCCATATATGAATAGAAGAATTTGACTGTTTTACACTGTGTTTACTATGGCATTTGGCACAAAATGTTTAGAGCTTTTTTTTAATGACTCTCTAAAATTCTTTATAAATTAGTAATTTTGCATCTTAAATAAAAACAGTAGCCAAAAGGAGTATTAACTTATATGCTATGCTATAGAAAATTTGACTATTGGATAACTGTTTTCCTATATCACAGTAGGAGGAAATGAAGTAATCACTCCAATAAATAGGAAGGTATTGCAAGAGAGCTACTGGCATTAAGATTGCCATGGAATGTACAGGTGACCATAGCGGTATCGGAAGAAGGCTCCGTCTTTGATTTCTCTTGAATTGGTCACACTGTGACTGTCACTTCTTGATTATCTCCTAAAACAGGCTCTGTGCCACCCACTGTGTTGGAAGACCAGGGTAATTTAGGATTTCTTCCCCAAAGCATTATATAAGCTTTCTGCAAAAAATGGAAGTGAGAGGTTAGAGATTTATTTTTTGCTGTTTAAACCAGTAAACAATAACAAAAAAATCATTCTTCATAATACTAATTGATAAAAAGGCCCACATACATTATCACACGGGGCATGCTTAGGACACATGGTTCTGTATTAGAGACAAAAGTAACTTATCAAGAAAGACTTAAAATTGTGGGAATGTTGCAGAGAAAAAGTAGGCTTTAGATTAACATTGAATTTCCTAACAGTAATTGATTCAAGCGTCTGCAGTGGTGACTTTTTCTCTAGGAGGAAGCCATCTGAATTACAGGGAGGTCTAAAATGCAACTGTGCAGGTGACCTGCAGTAAGCAGGCCCTTTTCAAGATGTATTCTTACAAGTGTGTGGAACATCATTAAAATTGAGTCTATTTTCTTTCCACGTCCCATCTATGCAATATTTTTTCCATTCCTCTTTATTTTTCCTCACATTTTTTCTTCACTATCATAAGACCAAAATGACCACAGTCACGAACAGTGGAGAATGCTTGCAGTTCTCAGGAGGCTGAGGTGGCTGAGGTAGGAGGGTCCCTTGAACCTAAGAGTTTGAGGCCAGCCCGGGCAACACAGTGAGACCCTATCTCTTAAAAAAAAAAAAATCACAGAATCAATCAATAAATAGAAAGTCTTATGATAGAAAACTGTCTGCACATATAAAACAAAATAGCACATCTCAGCTCACAAATTGGACCTTTTGAACCCTGATATTTCTGATTCTATCTTTATAGATGGTGACAAAAATCATACACCCCATGTGAGCATTGATCCCTTGATTTTAATTCATGTTAATATGTACTTAACTACACAATTTGCTGACACTATGTGTATGCTGATTGCATCCATGGAATGATGACCCAGAGCTAAAAAAAAAAAATTTATATTAAAATCAACATAGGATATAATTTTCAAGAATATTTTTTCCTCAGGAAGTTGGAATATATTTCTGCATCTGTCACAGTTTTGTGTAAAATCTTGTGAATTTTTCTCAGTATTTCTATTTATAAAATGGAAAAATTATATCTAACTCTCAGCAATAATATGAGATCTAATGAGTATCTTTTTTAAGTATGACTGCACTTTGTAAACTATAAAATGCTACATAAATATATGTTATTGTGATTCTTCAAAGTAGTAAACATTTTCCCATTGTGCTAGAAAGTTATTATCGGATATATCTTTAACAAACTGAAGTGAAAAGGAACAGTGAGAAGAAACAACAATACTTATTTTAAGAATCAAACAAAAATTATGGTGCAAATTCACTTCTCAACTTCTAGCATACCATACCATTTACTTATTTGCTATGTTCATTGTTAACTTTTCCTTTTCCTTTGCTAGAATATAATCTCCATGAAGGGAGGAGTTTTTGTTTATTTTTCTTACTGACATATTAAAGAACCTAAAAGGGTGCCCAGTACATATGAGGTATTTAGTAAATATTTGTTGAAAACATGAATAGATAGCAGTATCCATCAGGTTTTAAAAGTGTAGAAAGTTGTCCATAGAAAAGGCATGCCAGAAGAAATGTTAAAGAAAAGTCCAGAAGAGCAGGAAAAAAAGGCAATTTTGTGGGACAATTTCTCCAAGGAGAAGGTCCCACATTTAATGAGACCATGAGCAGAGAGTTGAGAACTCTGGCCTGGAATCCAACAGGCTGTGACTTTGGCCATATTGTCTTCTGATGTCCAATGAAGGAGCTCATCATTGGAGCATTCATTGGACATAGTGCCAAGCACACACTGGAGGACATCAGGAATACAAAGACTAACGAACTTCGACTCCAACTTTTCCTCATCATCCCTCCCAAGTAGTACCTCCCACACCATGTTTGACACATATTACAAAGCTCTCTTCTGGATTATTGCAATGACCTTCTAATTAGTGTCCCAGCCTCCACTCTGCCATGCCCTCACCCCCATCCCCAAGGTCTGTTCTTGAAACAGTAACCAGAAGTGTTGGTGATTTTCATTCCCTTGCCCAACACCCTCTCATATCTTCTCACCTTGCTCAAAATAAGAGCCAAAGACCTTCTGAGGGGCCCAGCTCCATCCTTCCTCCTCTCCTGCTTCTTCCTTCCCAACAGTCAGCTTCAAATTTATTGACCTCTTTGACTTCATCAAAAGTGCTAGCCCAGTTCTAACCTCAAGGATTTTTTTTTTTTTGCATTTGTTTGTTTTTTTCTTTTGATTGAAGTGATCTTCCTTGAAATGATCACATAGCTCCTCTTTCCTTTTATTCAATTTTCCAGTCAACTCTCACTTTGTCAGACAGATCTTTGGCCACTCTAAATAAAATAGAATACTCCATCACACTCTCTGTCTTTATTACTCTGTGTCAGTTTTAATTGCATGACTGACACATAGTACCGCTCAATAAGTATTAGTTGAGTAAATGAAAGTGTGGCTAAAAAAAATGCCAAAGTTGAAAATTATACAGATAGATTAAAGGCAGAATACAGTCTAGAGAGAGTCACAGTTATCTGTTAACAGAATGTTATGACTGAGACAGGACAAGGGTTAGGATTATTCAATTAATAGTGTTGAAAAAGTCAAAATGTAACTTGGAAAAATAACATGAAAACCCTCACTTCACAGCGTGTCATTTAAAGTTCTTGGCATCAAGTAATGAAAACCATATCATGATTCAATGGAAGGATTTTGGTGATAAAAATCAATAGGTGGCAGTGATATTAAGTAGAATAGGAAAAGGTCAGGATCTTCTGAGATAGACTTCCATGGAGTAAGAGACAGAGAAACACAAACTCTCACTGAACATAACACCTGGTCACTTCAACCATTTATTCCTGACCATGAGGATTCCATAATAATATGTAAGTGTGATTTTTTTTTCCACAAGGAGAAGAAATTGCAAATGAATTTTCATTCAAATATGAACTGTGATTATCTCTGGGTATTGAGAATTAAGGAGAAATTTTGTTTGCCTTAGATTTTTTATATTTAATTTTTAAGCTTTCTATAATAAACATATCTTTTTAAAAATAATATCTAACTTGTAAAAGTAAACTTCCCTATAAAGCTAAGTTTACTATTAAATTGATGTTAATTCTTCTTTCAATATCTGGCAGAATTCAGCAGTGAAGCCATCATGTCCTGGACTTTTAAGATTTTGATCTCATTACTCATGATTGGTTTGCTAGTTTATTATTAGCATGTTGTAGAAGATGTGACTTGTGATTTTACCATTTTCTCTTTGAGGACTCCTGAAAGAAAATGTAGTCTTCAGTATCTTCAAAATTTTTTTATTTGTCTGAGCATTCGGACAAATTTTATCTAGAGATAATGTCCTTGAGTATGTCAGCCACTGAGAGCCATGGGCTTCAATATAACGTTAAAAAAATGGAAATAACATAAATATCCAAACATAGAGGGTTGGCTAAACCAACAATATATCCATAGCAATATACATGTATATATGTTTACATGTATGTAGAAAGAGATCCAGAGATCATACAACAATCTATTACAAGCATCTCCCCACATATAGTGCAGACATTTATATAACAGGGAGGCATTTTTTTATTCATTGAATATTTTACAGTGAGCATACTTTTTAACTACAAATGTTATACATGGAAATAAAATCAGATAACATACACAAAAACGTAAAGAAATGCAAAGATATTCACTGTTTTAAATTCCAAAGTTTTGAAATAGTTTATTTTGTAAAATGTCATTCACAGACATCAAACAAAGCCTATGGGAAAGTAGCTCAAACTGGGAACAATGGTTATCTCTGACTGGTATGATTCTTAAGAAGTTTTATTTCTTTCTTTGTGTTTAATAAATATGCTTCAAGAACTACACATTTCTTTACTAATAAAACAAACTTTTCTAAATGAATACTATTATAAAGAAATGCAAATTTTGATCAGTCTAAAAATATAAAAATTAAAATGCATAAAACTAGAAAAATTTTGTTACATAAAGAGCTCATTAAATAGGAAAAGCACTCAAAGATTTCAATAGATAAACAGTCAAAGACCACAAAAATACAATCTCTTTTGAGGACAAATAACTAGGGATAACATAAGGAAATAAATATTCATCTTTAATCAACAAAATGCAAATTAAAATGAGGTAACTTCATAGATTAAAGTAGCTAAAAATATAAATTATCATAGCCAGTACTTTTGAAGAAACAGTAAAACTGCAACGCTCATGCATGTCTCGCTGCATCATTCATTGAGTGGGCATTTGTGCAGAGCCAAGGCTCTAGAGACAGTATGCTCTAGTGCAAATCATATCCCACCACTCTCTTGTTGTACACCCCAGGCATATGGCTTAATCTCTCCTGAGCTGTGAAAGAAGGATAGTAATGCTACCCCTTGATATTTCCTATAAGGATGATTTAACGAGTCAGTAACCATCAATCTTTTAGAATAGCAAATATTCAATAAATATTAGCTTTTAATTATTGACTATACATATCAACCAGGATTTCAACAGGAAACAGATGACATCCGTAAATTAGCAAAATCCAAAATTAATCACAAAGGTGTGTGTAGGGTGTAGGAAATTCACAAGGGGTAGTCGAGGAACCTTAACATCAGGTGAGTTATATTGTCCCTAGTCCTAAGGAGTAACACATGAGAGAAATTAGTGAGACACAGAATAGTTAGTTACAAGAGGAGTCCAAAGAGGAGAAGCAACCTTCTGCAAAGGGACACAGTCAACCTGAGGCAACTCCGTAAGTAGAGAACGAGAGGAATAAGTGCTCTGACCTCATTTTTCTCTTCTTTCTGTTGCCAAGTTTCCTCACTGGCTGAACCCAACTATTAGCCTGTGTGGACCCAGCTGATGAGGTCCATTTGATTTAAACTTCTGATGCAGAATACAGGATACAAAAGTAAGAAAAGTGAATCTGGAGTCTATCTGGTACCAACTACGTGCTAGGCTCTCTTAGGAGAAAAGAAAGTTGGGGGAGGGAGAGAGAGAAGAGAGATTGAGAGAGAGAGAGAGAGAGAGAGAGAGAGAGAGAGAGAGAGAGAGAGAGAGAGAGGAGAAAGAGATTGGGGGAGGAAATGGGGGAGGAGGAGAGAGCAGATTATGAAGAGTATTTTAAATCTCCACCAAACCTTTTGGTCTTTTCCAAGGGCTCTTTAAGAAAGAAAATACATTCCTTTTCTTTTCCTTAAACAGCATCTCTACCAGCAGTTTCCTTCAATCCAAGGGACCAGTGGATCACAGTATCTGTGAAGTATCAGCAAAATATTCAAATAGAGTTGCTTTTTAGAGGCTAGTCTCACACTCAATGATGCTGCTGGTTGGGCATCACTAAGCTGGGACTGACATACTTTGAGCAAATGACTGAGGGCAGTCAACAAGAATCAGAGAAGAATTTGATGAGATTCTAAGCTCCATATAAGATAGAAGCGACAACGATAGGGCCTAATACCTCATCCTCAAGGGCAAATTATTTTATAGTTTATCTATGGTTAATGACCAATGATCAGCCATGGTTACTGAGCAATAATCACTTCTACCAGATTGAAATACATTCTTGTCAGATTCTTTTCTAAAACTTCAGACTCCAAAGTACAAATATGGAGCAAGAAAGCTCAATAAGACAGTGGTAAATTAGGTAGACTAGTGAATATTTAATCAAATAGATGTATTTAGTAAAAAAGATATATACAGACATAGAGCAATTCAATAGCCACAATTGAACAAATTTGAAAAACAGTTAGAATTTACCATTGTTCCTTTAGAGAGTTTCGAGTTTGTGTTTTGCCTGTGAATCTTGCTGGTGCTAAGGAATAAGTGGACTGAAAATATCCAATGAAGAAGAAGTGCATTAAACTAAACATGAATATTCTCTAAGCCATTATAAAAAAGTACCTATACTTTTCTCCATAAAGGCTCTCGGATTTAAAATACAACAGAAAAATGACAACAGTGACAATGACAAATCTCCAGTGTTCTTCATTTTCATCCCAGGATGCTCTTGGTGTTCTTTCCTTGCATCTCCTCACTTTCTTACTCTCATTGTCTGTTTTTGGCAGCTCCTCTTTCCTTTCTCCTCTCTCTGGGTCTTCATTCAGATTGACTCCAGGAAATAAAAGCTAAAAAGCAGTCTTATGGTATGTCTCTCCCTTCTGTGCATCATTTTCATATGCCTCCTCACTGGGAAACTATTATACAGGGAAAGCAGGGGAGACTCACAACCATTAAGCTGGCTGGATTGCACTGTCTGGCAAGAGAAGTAAAAAGAGAAGGAAAGTAGATCACTTGATAACATAACAATTTCAAGGATAAAAACTCACTATAATCATTCTTAGTTCAAGCCTCTTTCTCTGGACTTCCCCATACATGGTTTGTTTTTCTTCTTCGTTCCAAATTACCAACAGTCTAGAAAAAAAAGTCTGAAAAAAAATCATTTTTTCTCTTACTAATACATGGGGAAATATTACTGGCCCTAACTTTATAGGTAATGCCTTTATTTAGATTTACTATTACTACTTAAATTTCTAAATAATCATCATTATGTGGTTATATTTATTGAAGTAGGTTATCAAAATGCATAACATAGGCTTTTCATTAACTCTTTCACATTAGTGAGTTGCTATTTAATAAATTACTATTTCCCCGCACTAAAAGGAAGAAAGCGAGTGGCCTAAATGATTTTCCAAAGTGCCTATTAATAAACACCCAAGGCATATATTAAAATCCTAGAATACAAAGGTCTTTGGGAAGTACATAAGCTTGTGAACTTGAATTTTTAGAAATGTGCATTAACACTTTCATGACTGTAAGAGACTGCTCAATAAATTCCTATTCTACTTTTTCTATCACTCTAATTTTTGGCATATTCCTATTTGTGGTGATTTTGTAATGATTTAGACTGAATGAAAGCATTCCAGTCTCATTTCTTTGTTGGAAAATACTAAGTGATTCTTTATAGTTTTAAATTAAGAGTTTTAAAAATTATTTTACTCCATTTTCCCCTTCAGTCTCTTGGAAGCAGTTAGTGACCAAAAGGACTTATAAAAAGCATAAGTGGTGAGGTTTTACCTTTGTTAAGTTCTTGAGATATTCATGAAACTAATTATTGAAAAACATAATCTTTTTAATGCAGTTACTATAATTCTTTCTTAAATGTTGGTAAATTTGAGATTATTTTAAAGAGTTTATGTAGACAATTGTATATTCACACATAGTTGTAAGATATCCTATGTAAGTATTACCCCATATGCCCCAGTAACATTTTGCAAATTATACTACAATATTACATCCAGAAGGTTGACATTAACAAAGTCAAGATACAGAACATTTCTACCACTACAAGGCTCTACCATATTGCTTTTTTTTTTTTTTTTAGCCATAGTCCCCTCCTTCTATCCTTACCCTCTTCTTAACCCCTGGCAACATTTCTTGATTTCTATTGCTTTATTTTTCATGGAGGTTAGATAACTCAATTTATGTAGTATTTTACCTTTGGGGATTGGATTTTTTTTCATTAAGCATAATTCTCTGAAGATTCGTCTAAGTTGATGCCTGTATGAATAGTTCATTCCTTTTCATATAGCTTAATAGTATTCCTTGATGTAGGTGTACTACAGTTTAATCATTCAGCCATTGAAGGATAACTGGATTATTTCCAGTTTGAGGCTATTATGAATAAGCTACTATAAAATATTTCTGTACAGGTTTTTGTGTGCAACTAAGTCTTCATTTCTATGGTATACATGTTTAGTATAAAAGTTTTTTTTTTAATGGTTTTTCTTTTATTGACAAAGTCATAGTTAATTGGTAATGTATTTGAAAAGGTATATAAAATAATGTCTGTTTTATATATATTAACATTTTACATTAAATGACATATTGCCTCATATCTAGCTTTGATATTAAACCACAAAATGAAGAAAGTTACCTTTTTTCCTAGGCCTTGACCAGTTTAAATAAGACTACAATTTGTTAAAATCTCCCTGATGGCTAATGATGTCAATACCTATTCATGCATTTATTCCCTATTTATAGATCTTATTCAGTGAAATGCATGTCTTTTGTTTATGTTCTAATTGGATTTTTTTTTCTTTTTTTACTTAGAAATTGATAGTTTTTATGTGGAGGAAGGAACTTACCAAATAAAATTTCAAAGAATATTACAAAAATGTCCCCCCAAAAGGAGAACTTGTTTTTAAATTGAAAGGCTTAACAGGGAGATGAATTAAAAGATCCATTTAGGACCATCATTGTGAAATTTCAGAACA
>CAUYQG010213506.1:0-16666 GCA_963574415.1 Tarsius wallacei | reverse complement strand
CTCTGCGTGCTCTGCCCAACGCCAGCATCTGCTCATTCCCCTCCCATCCCCTCCTGCCCTCACCCCCCCGAAGCTGCCATGCGATCTGAGCAGTGGAGACTCTTATTCTAGTGACGGAGCCCAGAGTGGGACTAACCTGGCTGTGGGGGAAGTAAGGGGCATGGAGCAAACATGACAAGGCCGTTGGAGTCTGCCCATCCACAGGGATCCGAGGGCTGGGGTCTCTGCCCTTCTGCCTTCCAGGACGCTAAGGGGTGCCTGGCGGGCAGGGCCGCCCTCCATGAACAGTAGTCCTGGACAGTGCTCGGCCACCTAGGACCTTGCCACCCCACCCCCAGGAAGCGCCCCGAGTCAGGCCCGGCAGGACTTGCCAGGATGGGGCCAGGCACAAAGGATTGGCTTTGATGCTGGGGCTGCTGCTGGCCGTTGCCTGATGACTGGCCCATGAAGCCGAACATGAGGGACTGGGAGGCTTTTATGGGGCTTTTCTGCTTCCAGCAGATTCCGGGGCATGGTTTTACCACCCCTGAGTCTGGCCTCCCTGTGCCCCCATGCACCCCTCAGGGAAGGACTAAAGTTTCCACGGGGGGGGGGTGGTCACGGGGCCAAGATGGGGTGGCCTGGGCGGAGTGTGCTCCCGAGACAGGGCCGAGCCCCTCAGCAGGGTCTGGGTCAGGCGGCTGCAGCCAGGATTCCCAGGGCACCAGCAAGCCCCATCGCCCCTGCCAGGCCCCGGTTGGGTCAACACGGATGGGGAACCAAGAGGCCCAGGAATACCGTGGCTCCCAGGGACCTCCAGTCCCCTCCGTGGACTCTGTGTGGGGCTGTCACCTGCCCCTCAACAAACGTGCAGACAGGGTTGGGTGGGGACCCCCAAGACACTCACGAGGGTGCAGGGGACTGAGTAGGAGAGACTTGGGGGTGCAGGGGACTGAGTAGGAGAGACGCCACAGGTGGGCCAGGGATGATGAGAGGAGGGGACCCACGAGACCCAGGGCTGGGGGGTGATGGCCGGGGATGGGGGGTGCACGGCCGGGGATGGAGGCGTCACAACCACAGCCCCACAGTGGAAGGTGAGGGGGGAACAGAGTGGGGACATGGAGACCAAACTGGTGTCCTCTCGGTTCCAGGCCGGTCTGCAGGTGGAAGGGTGGCACGGACTCCTGGGGGGTGGCTGGAGCTGCGTGGGGGAGGGGGGCGTGAGCATGCGTGTAGGGCATGTGTTTGTGAGCGAACATGTGGAGTGTGTGTGCATGGGAACGTGTGAACGAATGAGTGTGTGGGCGAGTATGAGCGTGCATGCGTGCTGGGGCGTGAGAGGCTGTGGGTGTGGAGGGGCCCGTGTGAGCGTGTCCGAGGACGAGCCTGCCGGGCCACGCTGTCACCCGCCCGACGACGCCCCCTGGTGGCCGCCAGGGTTTCCTCGGCGGCGCGGGACACCGGCCGCGAGGTCCCCCTCCTCCAGGCCGGCCTCGCGCGGAGAATCCGCACGCGCCCGCCCGGCGCCGCTGTCCGTGGGCGCCTGCGATGGGCCGGGGGCTCAGCCCCTCTGGCAGATGGGAGACTGAGGCTCGGCGGCGCGGCGCGTCCCACGTCCCACGGCCGGCGAGCGCCAGGGACCCGACCCCGTGGCCCTCGCGTGCAGCCGCGCTGCCCTCGGGGCTCCTCCACGGCCCGCGCCCCCGCCCCCGCTCCGGCTCCCGGGCGCCGGGACCACACCGGGCCGCCTCCCCTGCTGGACCCGGTCCAGAGGCGCCTAGCGGGAGCTCTCCACGTGGTGCTGAATGAGTCCCTCTGCTGGGGCTGGCTGCCTGCTCCCGTCCTGGAGACTTCCTCTCCTCCGGGAGGGACCCCTGCCCCTCTCTGGACTCGCCCCTGCACACGCTGGCCCTCTCTCTCGCCAGAGTGGCTTGTTTGCTGTTGTGTTGCCTGGCATGTGGTAAGTGCTTAGCAAATGTATGTTTACTGAGAGAATGAATGAATGCATAAATGAATGAGAGACATGGGGATGGAGAAAAAGGGGAAGGTGGACAAACATGGCAATCCCAGTGGCCTCCCCACCGTGTCCCTGGACCCAGCCTATGACCATCTGACGAAAGCCCAGCAGGGCCCCATGACTCCGAGCATGGGTGTCGGAGCCGGTGGCTTGGGTCTAGATGTGGCTTCACCACTGGCCTGTGTGCGGGTATGTGTGGGCATGTGCCTGTGGGGTCGGGGATGGGGGTGTATCCGTTTCCTCTTGCTGCTGTAACAAACTGCCACAAACTTGGTGGCCTAAACGAGGATTACTCTTACAACAGGTCACCTCCATCCTAGACACCTGCAGTCACCTCCCTCCGGCATTTGCTGGAGACCCCAGGTGCGGAGGAGGTTGGGATGTGGGTCCCGTCCCCACCTGCGGACTCAGCCGCCTTCCGGGAAGGGCCGTGGTCCTTCAGCGGTGCCTGCCCCAGAGAGACTGCCTACACCCCAGGCCACGAGGGTCCCCGCATCCTTGCTTTGTCGGGGCTCAGACAAGGGACACCTGGGCGCTGGGCAGGCCCCTGCAGCACGGTCCAGCCGGGCCTTCTCCCTGCATGCGGCTGCTGCCCTCTGCTGGCTGCGCCCCGTGGCTGCTTGGGGCTGCCGGTTCCTGGTTCTGGGGTGGAGGACCCTCTCAGTCCCCACCTTCAGCTGTTGTCAGAGCCACGAGAGAAGTCCATTTTTCAGGAGGAGGCTGTCCTGACTTAAACAGCCCCTGGCCCTTTGCTCTGGGCAGGAAGGCCAGTGACTCTGTGGGGCCTGGGGTCTCCCGGTCACTGTCCAGGGGTCAAGTCGCATGGTGCTTACTCACTGGCGTCCAGAGCCACCCAGGCCTGTGCTCTGCCACTCCCTGCTGTGTGACCTCGGGCACATTACTGCACCTCTCTGAGTCTGGTGTCTGCCTTGTGGCGCTGGAGTGATGTGTCCATGAAGCGATGTCATGTCTCCTACTCATTGGACTTGTGCCCTGCCCCAGGCCCTGTGCTGGACATCTCACCAGCATCGTCATATGACATCCTACCTGGGCTTGTCAAGTCTTCTCAGGAAGCTTGGGGAGGAGGCATTGTCACAATCCCATTTTACAGGCGGGGAGACTGAGTCTCAGAGGTGCGCTCAGCCAGAGTGGAAGACCAGGGTGCGAATCCGAGTCTGTTTAGACCCAGGCCTCTTCTCTCTGCCTATGTCCCTTGGTCTCTGGGGCTGGCAGAAGCCAGATTGGCCAACACATATGCCCTTGATTGTTTAAAAGAAAAAAAGGAAGACAAATGACTTGGTGAAAGCATTTTGTTGGGTGGCCATTTCCTTCCAAAACATGCAGTGGCTGGGATATGATCCGTGGCTCTGAGGGACACGGCACTGGAGGTCCGGCCTCGGCGCTTGTCGCCGTGGGTGTCCTCAGCATCCTTCCTGTCCAGCTCCCGCCTCGGCATGTGGCCCACAGCCAAGGTCCCAGAGAGCAAGACGCCGGGACCCTGTGACCTGAGCAGAGACCCTGAGCTTTCCGCACCCCAATCACTGTGTCACAGCCAGCTCTTCCTGATTTTGAAAAGGTTCCCCGGACCCATCCCAGTCCGTAATTTGGCTTTTGTGAAAGCAGGAGCTGTATTTCCATTCTGATTAGCAAAACCACACACCCTGTTGGCTGCTGGTCTTTTGGAGTGAGTAGCATGGCCCAAAACCCACTGGGAAATTCTCGAAAGGAGCATCACGCTCGGGGGTCCATGTGGCCCCAGATGCTCTAGGCTGTTCCCTTGTTTCATCCTCCCAGCAGCGGCCACAGGCTTGTCCTTTAATAGCCGGCGAGGCTGAGCCTCAGGACTCACAGCCAATGTGAGGCCACATGGGATTTGAGCCAGGCACCTCTCTGTTCCCACCGAAACTGCTCCCCTCCCCCAGCCCCTTTGTGTCTGGATGCGCCTGTGTGGCCAGGGGCGTCCGTCCTGTCCTGGGCATCAGTCTTTGTTACTTGGAACCCGGCTTGGCCGGAGAAGGACCACCTAGTGGTATTTTAGGTGTGTGGTTTCTGACGCTTCCACGTGAACGCAGCTGCAAGCCAGCGCTGGTGTTAACAGAGTAGAGGGTGGGAGGA
The DNA here is from genome assembly GCA_963574415.1 of Tarsius wallacei. Taxonomy (NCBI): domain Eukaryota; kingdom Metazoa; phylum Chordata; class Mammalia; order Primates; family Tarsiidae; genus Tarsius; species Tarsius wallacei. The sequence continues at coordinate 12,555 of CAUYQG010213506.1, read as the reverse complement.
TGTGACCCCTGGGCCAACCCCTGGGCTTAGCCAGTCAGGCCGGTCAAACCCCTTTGCCAAGAGTTGTCAGGAAGGGACATGGGTTGCAGTTCTAGGCTCCAAGCCCTGAGGGGACGTCCCTGGAAGGAATTTGGGGAAGGGGTTTCTTTAGTCTCAAAACAATGCTCTAGATGGAAATGTTTCTCCTTGCTCCTCTGCCTCAGGTGCAGCTAATGAGGAAGTGATGGCTGGAGCTAGTGCAGCCCTCTTGCACTACAAGGAGATGAGCCTGGACCAAAATTGTTGTGTGGATGGTGGAAGGATCCTGGGTCTCTGTTGGTGTCACTGAGCCCCTCAGTAAGCAACCCAGCCCTGCCACCCTCCTCTGGACTTATGTGAAATAGTAAAGATTTGTATCATTTAAAGCATCTCTGATAGAAGTTTTCTTGTAGCTAAAAGCTCCTGCCTGATTCCTGGCTCGCCTGGGTTTATTTCACGCGGTACTGAGGAGCAGAAACACAGATCTGAATTGATTCCAGAGAAAGCCAGTGGCCACCTGGGGGTCAGCCCAGGACGCACAAAGCCACAGGTGTGGACGCAGGTGGAGGTGACAGCTTCCCAGCAGGAGCTCTTGATTTCTTTCATTTTGTAAATCATCGTGAAAGCTGACGCTGAAGCCTGGTGCATCGCCATCTCAGAGCGGATGTGTGTCTAGTTGCAGTGGGCCGTGCGTGGCGTGGGCTCCCTCCAGTGCTCTCGAGTCAGTGCATGGCATGCAGGTGGCCTGGGGCTTACAGATAGCTGCATGTGCATAAGGGCTTCCTTGGAGGAAGGGCGGGCGCAAGGCTGCGGAGAGCATGGCTGTCTGACAGACACGGGACCTGCCAGTACGTCCAGGCAGAGTTAGGGCCGTCAAGGTCTCAGGGGTCAGAGCCGCTTTCCTAGAGGAAGAAACATCTCTACCAATCCCTGAAAGGCGTGGGTCATTGGAAGGCAGTGGAGAAGGTGGGGCTGGGGTGGGAGTGCTTTTCCATAGAGAGCGGCTCGCACAAAGGCTGCAGGGAAAAGAGGGAGAGACGGCAGTGTCCTTCAGGGGGTCACTAGGACTGTCGAGTTGCCGCAGAGCTGGACCTTATGTTCTGATGCCAGATTTTATGTTACGTTAACACAGTTCTCCAGAGTCTCCTGCCGTGCCCACAGACCCACGTGTGGGTGCTCAACCCTGTGGCACATCTCTGCGCGGGAGCCAGTTTGCAACGTCAGCACTGTCGGCCTCTGAGCAAGCTGTGTGAGGGCCTCCAGCATGTTGTGGGGCGTTCGCAGCCTCCCTGGCCTCCACCCGTGTGCTGTCACTAGCCATTACTACCCACGTCCTCCCCACCTCTGGTCATGAAAACCAAAAGTGGGCTGGGCGCAGTGGCTCACCTCTGTCATCCCAGCACTTTGGGAGGCAGAGGAGAGAGGACTGCCTGAGCCTGCGGGTTCGATACCAGCCTGGGCAACATGGCAAGACCTCGTCTTGACAATAAATCAAAAAAACTCGCCGGGCATGGTGGCGTGCACCTGTGGTTCCAGCTACTTGGAAGGCGGAGACAGAAGGATCGCCTGAGCCCAGCAGGTTGAGGCTGGGGTGGCCGTGAGCATGCCACTGCACTCTAGCCTGGGCGACAGAGTATGAATCTGACCCACAAACAAACAAACAATAACAACAAAAACCAAAAATACCGAGCGAGCAAAAAAAAGAAAACGGAGAGTGTCTGCAGACGTCGCCAAAGTCCCCGGGGGCAACATAGTTCCCGGTTAAAACCCAGGGCCGGACTGAAAGGAGTCAGGTTCATGTGGGTGGTCGGAGCCTGCCCCCTCCCCGCCCCCCCCGCCCCCGAAGATTCAGAGATTTGACTTTGCTTCTGGGGACGAATGCAGGGAGGGGGTCTGAGGAGACTCTGAAATGGCGCTGCCCACGCCCAGGCCCTAGGGTGCCTTCCTAGGCGGCTCGTCCTGCAAGTCTTGGGTGGTGGCGCAGGCCCGGTGGGAGGCCTCCAGAGCAGCTGCCCCTTCTCCTGTCCACCCCGGGGGGCCTGTGCTCTGCTGGTGAGCCCCACCAGAGCCCAGTGTGGGTCCCGGCCCTCATACATGTGTCATGACACCTGAGTCCCTGTGATGGCGTTGGTTCAAGAGTGAGCATGCGAGGGGTGAGAAGTCACATGGGGCTCCTGGAACGGGGCTTCTCATGGATCAAAAGACCTGGAAAGGCTGGGCCCTTCCTGTCCACCCTCTGGAGTCACGGAGGCCACCGTGAAACTACGAGGGAGCCATTTTGGGGGCAACAGCTTGGCAAAGGGGAAAGAACCCAGCTTCTGGGACTTCCTGGGCTGTTAAATGAACTCCGGGAGGGAGGGGACACCTTCCGAGTGATGGAAACTGGAGGTGGTGGTCCTGTCACCTGTACCCGAAAGTGCCTGTCATGTGACTTCCAGCAGGCACCAGCAGGTCATCTGTGGCAGCCTCTGAAATGGCCTCTGGAGGGTTGCCACACCTGCCTTCTGCCTTTCAAATGCCTCCTGTCAGGGCCACCAACTGTGGTCCCTCAGAGCCAGCTCCCAGCAGTGGGGTCTCCTCTTCAGGCCAGGGCGGGGTCACCATTGGTGTGTCAGCCACCCCTGTGACAACCACCGCCCAACACTGTCCAGATGTAGGCACAGCCCAGGGGAGGGGACCCCGCGTTTGGAACAGACAAGGAGGATGCTCGCAGGGGACCCGGACTTTCCCACCAAGTGGAGGCCCCATCCCCCGCCCCAGGGACTCCCAGCTCTTTTCTGTGGCAGAAAGAATAAAGAGAAGTATTTCCCATCATTCATTAGAGCATTTATGTTTCTTTTGTATTAGAATTAAAAACAAAATTGGTAAAAGAAGGCTACAGAAGAAAGAGCCCTCCCAGAAGCCACACGTTGTCCCAGTGCAGCTGAGGTCGCGGGAACGCCACCCCTCCCCCCCAGGCAGGGCCTTCCTGGTGATCCCAGGGCGGGGGCAAAATGAGTCCAGGCTCTGCAGGCCGAGGGTGGCAGCCCCGGGTGCCCCCACGCAGACGTGGGGCTTTGGGAACCCAGCCCTGCCGCGGGCCTCGCCAGCCGCCCAGGGTCTGCAAACCCCCCATGTGCCTCCTGTCTCCTGACGCAAGGGAGGAGCCTGTCACCAGGCCCAGTAGGGAGAAGTGACCGGCAGGTGGGGAAGTGCCTGAATCAGGGCAGCTGTGCCTGCTTCCCCCACGGGGGTCCAGCCTGGCCCACACAAGTTCTGAGTCATGGGAGAGCTGGCCGCTCCTCACCCAACGGCCACCCAAATGCCAACTTCCACACACCCCTGGCCGGGGTCAGAAGCGCTTAGATGCCCCAGGATGTCTTGGCTTGTCCTGGGCTGTGGCTGCCACCTCTAAAACTGGAAGGGGGACTCTATCCCTGGTTTGTTCTCTCAGTTCCTCACCTGGTTGTTCCCTCATCATGCTCCACCTGTCCTGGGTCACTCCTCTGGATGGAGATGACACCCCCACCCTCCAGAGATCCTGGTCTGAAGGTGGATAGCCTTAGATCGGGGGAATGGGGCTATGTGTGCTGCCAATCAGACATTTAGTCATCACCTCTGAGAAGGGCACTGTGGGAAGGGTGACTGTGTAATTGATTATGTGGATATTTGAGTTTTCTAAATTGCCATTATGCCAAGAACCCACACGCGATGCCAAAGGATTAAAGGTAGGATAAAAACTCATACACGTCATGCAGGGGTGACACTAAGCATGCCTTCTGCTTGGGAATTCCCAGCATACACAGGAAACCCTCAGAGCTTCCAGATCAATGGGAGAGGAATGTGAAACAACATTCTGGTTATTCAAGTCCCAGGATGGTTAGGGGTCTGGATAATCCAATGGGTTTTTTTGTCTAAGCAGGAGGGGAAACTGGGCCAGAGTAACAGAGACCTGATTTTGTGGCTGTGGTAGAGGAAGTGTGACAGAGCAGGGTGGGGAATGGGGGGGTGGGCACAGCAGGGGTTCCATTCTCAGGAGTCCATGGAGATTATTTCTGCTGTTCTGGGGGAGGTCAGAATCCTGTGGGTGAGGATCTTTAAAATTCACCCTCTGCTAGACCCCACTGAACACCTACTGAATCATGAAGAAATAGAAAACCTGAACAGACCAATACTAGTAAGAATATAAAATTGCTAATAAAAAGATTTCCCAACAAAGAAAATTCCAGATCTAGATGACTTCACTGGCGAATTCTACCAAACATTTAAAGGAGAATTAATGACAATCTTCCTCAAATTCTTCCAAAAAAATGAAGAAGAGAGAACGCTTCCAAGCTCATTCTATGAGGTCAACGTTGCCCTGATACCAAGCAAAACAAAGTGACTAAAAAAAGAAAACTAGAGACCAATACTCCTAATGAATAGTGAAGCAAACATCCTCGAATGCCAGCACACTGATTCAACAGTTTACTAAAATGGTCATACACCATGACCAAGTGGAATTTGTTCCTAGAATGCAAGGATGGTTCAACATATGAAAATAAATCAACGGGATATACCATATTAAGAGAATGAAGGGAAAGCAAATCCACATGATTATCTCAAATAATGCAGAAAAGTGTTTGACAAACTTCAACACCCTTTCATGATAAAAACACTAAATGAACTAAGAATAATAGAAAACTGCCTCAACAAAATAAAGGCTGTAGTTGGAAAGCCTACAGCTAACACCATAATCAACAGTGAAAGACTGAAAGCTTTTACTCCAAGGTCATGAACAACACAAGAATGCCTGCTCTTGCTACTTCTATTCAATATAATATTGGAAATTCAAGTCAGAGAAATTAGGCAAGAAAAAGAAATAAAAGGCATTCATATAGGAGAGAAAGTAACATGATCCCTGTTCATAGCTGACACAATCTCATATGTAGACAACCCTAAAGATTCTACCAAAAAAAATATGATTAAACTAATAAGTGAATTCAGCAAACTTGCAGGCTACAAAATCAGTGCACAATGCATTTCTATACGCTAACAATGAGTAACTGGAAAGAGAAATTTTCCATTTACAATAGCATCAAAAAAAATAAACTACTTAGGAATAAACCTAACCAAGGAGGTGAAAGACTTGTATACTGAAAACTACAAAACTTTGTATAAGATATTAAAGAAGACATGAATAAATGAAATAACATCCTATGTTCATGGATTGAAAGACTTAAATCGTTAGGGTGGCCCGAGTACTCAGAGTGATCTACAGATTTAATGTAATCCTTATCAAAATACCAACAGCATGTTTTGCAGAAATGAATCTCATCCTAAAATTTCTGTGGAATTTCAAAGGATCCTGAATAGCCAAAATAATTTTGAAAAAATAAGAACAAAGGAAGTGGGGTCACACTTGTGATTTTATAATATACTTAAAAGCTACAGTAATCAAAACAGTGTGGTACTAACATAAAGGTGGGCATATAGACCAATGTAATTGAATAGAAAGGCCAGAAAGAAACTCTTTCATATATAATCAAATGATCTTCAACAAGGTTGCCAAGTCCACTTCGTGGAGAAAAAACAATTTCTTCAACAAACCACGTTGGGAAAACTGAATGTCCACATGCAAAAAAATAAAGTCGGATCTTTATCTTGTAGCTTAAACCAAAATTAACTCAAAATAGATTAAAAATCTAAACATAAGATCCAGGAACTTAAAATTAGAAGAAAATGTAGCAGGGAAAGCCTCACAGACTTGGTCTTGAATATGACACTGAAAGTATACCCAACTAAAGCAAAAACAGACAACTGTGAATACATCAAACTTAAAACTTTTGTTAATCAAAGGATACAGTCAACAGAATGAAAGCACAACCTGTGGAATGAGAGAACATATTGCAAGTTGTGTATCTAATAAGTCATTAATATTCAAATATATAAAGAGTTCCCACAACTTAACAACAAAAAAAATCAAATAACCTGATTTTAAAAGACTTGAATAGACATGTCTTCAAAGATGATGTACAAATGTCTAACCGGCACACAAAGATATGTTTTCACATCACTAATCATCAGAGAAATGCAGATCAAAACCACAATGAGCTATAACCTCACATGCATTAGGATGTCAAAAAAAAACCATCCAAAAAAACTCAGAAAATAATGAGTGTTGGTGAGGATGTGGGAGAGTTGGAATCCTTGTGCATTGCTGTGAAATTGTGAATGATGCAACTACTATGGAAAATAGTATGGTGGATCCTCAAAATATTAAAAATAGAACTCCCATTATAATGCAGCACTCCAAAGCAATACTTCTTCTGGGTATATATTCCCCAAATTTGGAAGTATGGTCTCAAAAAGGTTTGCACGCCCACATTTATAACAACATTATTCGCAATGACTAAGAAGTTAAAGCAACCCAAATACTCACCGATGAAGGAATAGATAAAGAAAATATAGTATCCCCATGCAATGGAAGGTTATGCAGCCCCCAAAAGGAAGGAAATTCCGACACATACCAACATGTATGCACCTTGAGGACATAATGTGAATGAAATAAGCCAGTTACAGAAGGACAAATACCGTATGATTTCACTTATTTGAGGTATCAAGAGTAGGGAAATTCATAGTTGTGGAAAGTAGAATGCCTGGATGCTTTTCTTCCAAGCGGCCACGTGCGTGGCTCCTTCTTGTTACTCAGATCTGTGACCTAAATCATTACCTCCAAGAAGCTTTTCCTGACACCCATCCTCACTGGCTCCTCCCAGTCACCGCTTCCCACATTCCCTCATTTGCTGTCTTGGTAGCTTTTAGTGAAATGCATCGTCATGTGGTTACCTTGTTTCCTGTCTCCCCCAGCTCAGGCTCAAGCTGCAGGAGAGTGGAGGGCTTGAGAGTGACACTGTGGGGCAGATCCATGAGCCAAGATGGACGAGATGGCTAGCTAGCTGTCCCCACACATCTCACAAGGCAGGCCCCACCTTCATAAAGCCAGACCCCCTGGGACCACCATTCCTGTCATGGACCGGGGAGACCTGGTATCTCCGTACCTCAGAGAACCCAGCCAGTGGGACACTCCTCACCACCTGGGCAGATATTCGGTTTGCAACTTGCAGCACAGAAGGGGCATTTCAGTTTCTGTTCATGGTTAGGGCCTGAATCGTGGGGACCCAAAGGAGTGGGGTCTAGACAGGCAGCACCGACTGTAATCCCTGGGAGTGGTGAAGGCGTGGCCTCCACATTGCTGATTAGTGAGCTGGGTCCGGGAGGGGGCCGTGAACCCGACGAGAAGCTGGGCTACCTGCTCCCTGATGCAGCCAGGGCCCTGCCAGTGATGGGTGAATCAGCACGTAACCACTCTGCCTGATCCTGGAATTTGGCACTGAATTTGGCACAGCGTGGGCATCAGCAGGAGAGAGAGCGTCACCTGAAGAGTTGGGAAGCCAGGATGGTATGTGGGAAAGACTTCCCAAATTCTTGAGGTTCCCAGAAGTCAGGAGACAGCGGAAGGAATCCTGAACTTGGGTAAAAACAACCTGTTATTTATAGCTGTGGATCGCGACAGGTCTGTTGAAACTCAGTTTCCTCACCTGGGCCCTCTCACAGGGCTGTCTTGAAGACCAAAAGATAACGTGCAGGGAAGTACTTTGTGGACCTCCAGGGCCCTGCCATAAGAGCCATGAGGCAGGGGGTCTGTGCAACTGGAGTATAAACTTCTGGAGGCCGATGACCTAGACCTTACCCCTGGCACCCAGCACATGGCAGGTGCTGCAGACGTAGCTCTTGGGTGGATGTGGTTAGTGCTGTTTGCCAAGCCTCTTAGTTTTGAGTCACAGAGACCCAACCGACCCAGCTTCAGATATGGTGGATCTGATGGAAGGCTCAAGGGCAGTGTGCGTCCAGGTCGAGGGGACCTCTCCTCTCTGCACCTCCACCTCATTCTCTTCTTTCTAGAAAGGCTGGCTTCCTTGGCTTCTCATGACCACCAACAATCTACCATTCAGGTTCCCAAAGAGCGTGTCCCAGGGAGGGACTCTGGTTGGCTCAGCTTGAATCCTGTGCTCATCTCCGGACCAATCAGAGGAAACCAGGAAGTCGGGAGAACTCAGCATGGCTGCTTCTGTTGATGCCACGTCCACAGTGGTGGTGCGATTCTTGGGAGGAGCCTTTTTCTGTTCCTAGGGATGAGGTGCTGAGCCGATAATCTCATAGGTGTGAATGAAAGAAATCAAGAAGTATTTTTAGAAACTTATGAAAGTAAGACATTCTTGTTGTGATAAATGCTGGTAGTAGAGGGAGGAAGCCACCCATGACCCGACAACTCAGACACAGTCGCTGGCACGTTCTTGACACCCTGTGGCTGTTCCTTCCCAGCCCCCTTTGCTGTTCCAGAGTGCTGGGGGGCCCAGGGCACATCCTGGGATTGCTGCTCTTTTCTGCCACATCCACCCACTACCTTGGCCAGCTCATCCAGCCTCTTCCTGTCCTAAAGGGTCCTGAATGTCCATCTCCTGCCCGGGCCTTTCCGCGATACCTGCCATCCGGGCACCCGGGCGGGTAACAGGCGAGCTAACCACAAGTGGCCGGGCCGAGAGCCCCAGCTCCTGCACTCTCACCCACTGCTCCCGCAGTCTTCCTGTCTCCTTTTAGGGCAACTCAACTCTTTGTGCGGCTTGTTTTGGGGTCACCAAGAGGCCCCTCCCATTCTCCCTCTCCCCCGTATCTGATCTATTGGCTTTGCCTTCAAAACGCATCCCTCATTTGGGGCCTTTCCGTGCCATCCACCTGCCACTCCGCCAAGGTCTCCGCCACCTTTCCCTTCCGGCATGGCGGCAGCCTCCGAGCCAGGATCCTGCGCCTCCCGGCCCCTCCCTTCCCCGTGCCCAGCACACAGGCCCAGGGACTTGCGAGAAGGAAGGCCGGTTCACGCCACTCCTTTCTCAGGGGCCCAACGGACGCTCCTCCCAGGACCGGCTGCTGTCTGCCAAGGAGATGGTGGTTCCAAGCACAGACCTGGGGCACCCACACTGGGCTGGGTGGCTTCTCCTTCCCCAGAGCCCTCCCCCGTCCCGGGCCTCGCAAGGAGGCTGGCAGGAGAACGGCCTCCAATGTCAGAGATCCCGAAGGCAGGTCGGCCAAGTGCTGCCCAGCACGCGCCTCGGTGATGGGACTTGGGGTGATGTTTATTTTCTTTGCGTTTTCTAGAAGCGTTTTTCTAAGCGTATGATGTCTTAATAAAAACAGTACTTGTTGGGGCATGTGTATTAGGGCCCTCTGTGTGCTGAAGTCGGCAGTTAACCAGGAATGCAGCCGGTGGTCTATTTAATCTGTGCGCTCAGTCACCCAGACATCCTTCCTGTGGGATGCCCTCTGCCCCTCTGAGCCCTGCCTTCTGCTTCCCTCCTGCAGAGCTGGAAGGCCTGCTTTTCAGGAGGGGTGGTGTGATTCCCGCCGACACCCAGCTGGACACGGGACCCTGAGTTGGGAGCATGTGGGCCACCCTTCAGATGCCCAGCTCACCTGGCCCATCTTGTACATTGGGCCTGGCTGAGCCGGGTTTATGAAGGCCTGCTATGACTCGAGCCTGGGGACCAGTCTCTATTGTCTCTCGTGTCCACCTTAAGAGAGTCATGCTGTCTCTTGCAGCAGGAACACCCTCGCTCAGTGACAAGACCCCAAGTGTGACTGGGCTGAACCAGGGCGCGGGCCAGCTGAGCTCCAGGGGTCCCACCTGTGGGGTCGGTCCTGGAACAGGGAAAAGTCCTTTAAACTAGAGACGTTGCCTGCACGTCCCTAGGGGCAAAGCGATCCTCGGAGGCCATGTTTCTCTTCATCTGCTGGAAAAGGTGGGGGCACCGGGTGAGGCGGGGCTGGGAAGAAAACTCAAATCAGCTGCCAACGGGTCAAGCCCCCAGCCCAGGGGAAGCAGAAGGAGCGGCCTGGAGCCCGTAACAGCCAGTCCCCCTCGGGGCTGGCTCCAGGGTTTATTAAATACCAGGCATTCTGGGCCAGGAAAAGACTAAACAAAATGTGGTTTTCCTCTGTGCACTGATTGCATCTGGGGCTGTGCGGCCCGGAGACCAGCCACAGGGACCCCTGGCCTGACCTAGACACTCTGCCTTGACCCTGGTTTGAGGCCTTGGACCAGGGTCACTGGCTTCCCTGGGGACGGCCCCTCAGTGCCAGGGAGGGGCCCGGCAGCTCAGGAAGGAGATGAGACTAGATTGCACCCAGTCCCTTCCTGCTTTAGCGCCTACCATGAAGGCCGGTGTGTAGTGGGAGGTGGGCCACTCCAGCCTGGCCCGGCCACCCAGGGCACGTGACCCTGCCTCCAGGACACTGGCTGATGCCTGTCCTGCAGTGTGACCACTAATTCGGCTGTGTCCTTTCCCTGGGGGCGGGGGAGGCTGGTGGGGAGGCAGATGGCGGGAGGGTGTGGAAGGATTCTACGTCTCTGGAACCCGGCTTTTGTGCCCTCTCCTCATTTCCCACGGTGACTTTTTCTTTTATTTACCTGATTTTGTGGAGTCACAAAAGCAAATGAGGCAGTTGCAGTTCTCGGGCCTGGCAAGTCCCTTACCCAGTCACAGGATGGAGGTCTCAGACTCAACGCTGTGGGTCATCAGAGCTGCCATGCAGGGGGCTGTGGGCGGCAGCGGGTGGGCGGGTCTCGGCCTGATGACTTGATCTGTCCTCGTGATGGGGACAGTCCACCCAGGGCAGAACAGGAGGCTCTCGCTGTCTTCAGAAGTGTCCTTCCAGCCTGCAGAAGAACTCCTTGGAGCCCGTCTGATCCATCACAGAGTGGCTTTCACCCCCTCTAGTTTTCTTGTCTACCATTTGACTCCATATCCATCAGTGTCGTGTGTCCTGATGAGAGTTTTTTCTTAAAAAAATACATTTTCTTCAGTATTGACCCAGTCATTGTTTAAAAAAAAACAAACAAAAAACATTTTCAACAAAAGCCTGCAGGTATAACCAGAGGGGTCCGGGTGAGATGAAGCTTTAGTGGCAAGATGTGCTAATGTGTGCCCTGGCTTCCTAGCAAAAGCAGAACTTGGTGAGAGCCGAAGATGGTGTCCCTCAACTTATCCCAAATAAATAGATGCATATTGGACACCTACTGCCTGTCAGCTTCTCCTCATTCTTCGAGACCCTGCTCAAAAACCACCTCCTCAGTGAAGCCCTCCGTAGCTTCCCCTGGTTGCCTCTCCTGTGTCCCTTCCACAATTTATTCATGTCTGTCCCAGTCTCGGCAGTTCATGTCTCTGCAATCATAAGGTCAGTCTGAGGAAGCCGGGCCCCATGGGCGCTTGTGACTCCCGCCTCAGAGAGGTGATGTGTCCAAGACACAGAGTCCAGCAGGCAAGAGCACCTCCATTCGCTCCTGTCAGAAGAACAGGAACGAGTGTCAATGGAAATCTGCCGTTTCGGTTGCCTGGCCCCGTTTCCCCCTTGTGCCAATATTGTTTTGAGGCTGTTCTTCTCCATTTACAAATAGGGCGCTGGGCTCAGGGCTCCCCTCTCCCCACACAACCAGGCAAAAAGTAGGCACATGAACCCAGCTAAGCCAATCAGATGTCCCCTCCCTGCAAATGCAATCTTGAACAAAGGGTTAGAGGCCAAGATGGTGGGTTTCTTCCTTTCGTAGAAGCGTCCTGGCAGCTCCTTGATCAAACTGTTCCTGCTTCAGAGCCTGCAACTTGGTCCTACTCATTCTCAGTCCAGGTCTCCAGCCTTTGTTCAGGTCTGTGAAGCTTCTAGTGAATTCTCTTCTGAAGTCAGCCAGGGCCGACCCCTGTGGCTTGCAACTGAAGAATCCTGGATGACACATACTACCCCACCTCTCGACTTCCTGCCACGTTCCTCAGGCTTCCTCTTGCCCCTCCTCCAGGGTCTGACCTCTGTGCTCCCCAGAGCCTCTTGCTTCCTGATCCCCAGCCCCTGGTCCCTCCCCTAACCCACAGGCAGATTTTTCCTCCCCTGCCCACTTCTTTCTCTCCCAGCTTTTTACTTCGTAGACCGTCTTTTTAGCGGGGTGGGGTTGGGGTCTCACTCTGTTGCCCAGGCTGGAGTGCAGTGGCACAATTACAACTTACTGCAGCCTCGGCCTCCTGGGCTCAGGTGATCCTCCCGCCTCAGCCTTCCGAGTAGCTGGGACTACAGGTGTACACCACCAGGCCCGGCTAATTTTATTTTCTGTAGAGATGAAGTCTTGCTGTGTTGTCCAGGCTGGGCTCAAACTCGTGGGTTCAAGTAATCTTCCTCCCCCGTCCTCCCAAAGTGCTGGGATTTCAGGTGTGAGCCGCTGTGCCCAGCCTAGATTGGCTTAACCATTCTCTCTAGGGCCTCCTGTGGTCTCCCCATCAGATCCAGGCCTTCTCGGCCTCTGCGCATCCCAGAAAGGAGGCCTAGGAGCCCAAACAGGTGACAAGCCGAGTCTCCCTAGAGAGCAGGGCACAGAGAGACAGCTGAGCTGGACTGACAAGTCCCGATGCCTCTTTGGCCAGTGGTGGAGGGGGATGTCACAAACGCCCATCTTCACTCTGTCACATGAAGACCATCACT